>JACMIF010000117.1:44944-62088 GCA_014805445.1 Diplogasteroides magnus | reverse complement strand
GGAAATTAGAGTCTAATGGTCCGAAAGCATCACTTGATGATTTCAACCACTATTATACCATTATTCTGCTAAATTTTATCCCAAATAACACCGGAAATTAACAGCGTCAAGGTTCTAATTGAATGGGTAAGAAGAGGAGAGGGCGAGGCGAGGGAGAGGGGAGAGGGAATCGCCGGGATTACTTTGATTACACTCGCTCGCCCTGATTACTTTGATTATTCCCGTAATCAGTGATTATTTCCTCGCCGGATGTAATCAGTGATTACAATCTCTTGATTACGTAATCCCGTGATTACTTCCGTCAAGTAATCGTGAGATTATGTAATCCCTGATTACGGAGTCTTTCTAGTCACTGATTACAGATAATCACTAAAATAATCAAACTGCCAACCCTAACTCGGACCCAACTGGTGGAACACTGCCCCGACCACTTGCGCCGTTCCATACTCACCTTGCGTTAACGCTTGACGTGATAAATATGTTATGTTATGTTATGTGAACAATATTATATTGTAAAGGGTATTTTTGTTACTGATCGACATTAAAGAATACTATCTTTAAAACTTTTTGGCAAGGTATACGGTTATTGCATCACACTTGACGGCCTTCTCAAAGAGATAAGGGACTACCTAGGTGAGAAGAATGACTGGGAACGATTCTGCGTGCGACAAATCCATTATTGAAGGCTTTGGTGAATTCACCAAGAATGGCGGAACTCGTCATAAAAGGTCGATAAAATAGAGGCGTTTATAGTTCAGAGCAGAACAAAACGAAAATCGGCGATGTTTCCAAGTCGAATTTTTCATTTCCCATTCCAAAGGCAAAACTGGTGGCAAAGCATTAATCTGTTTATCTACACTTGACAATTCACGAGTATGCTAAATCAGTTAGCGAAAAATGTGACAAGCTTTTGCTCGCGTGCATTGCGGTCGGTCAAAGAGAGTACAAGAGGAAGAGAGCACGACAGGGTGAGAGGGCACAGATAGGCAGACAGTTACTGCTTGTCGACGGCCGCTCCGGAAATGGGTTCAGAGTTGGTCGGCGCACATGTTCCGGGAGACATCGACATCGAACGCGTTCTCTGCAAAACTCGAGTCCATGGAGGATCCGAACCTGCGACCTCCGGATCAAAAACCACTATTCTAACCGACTGAGCTATTCTGCTCAATTACTTATCGATCTCGCTCACCGACTGGGCCTGCATCTGCGCGGCCAGAAAGGCAGCCTCCTGCGTGGCCAGCGTCTGCTTGTGGATGATGTGGTGGCGCGTGTACGCGTCGTCCTCGGTCTGCAAAATTCAAATTTGCCACCGCAAATTCAAATTTTGGCGCGTATTTTGAAATGCGGACCTTGAACACCTTCTTGAAGTGCACGATCATCGACACGACACCGAAGAGCGCGAGGAAGAACACCTGCGATCGATTTCGTCATATTTCGTAATAACTGCGACCCGCGGGCGGGCGCGTTGCGGCCATTACGAAATACCTCAATGCCGATCATGACCAAGATATTCTGCTCGGGCTTCCCCTGCGCCTCGGTGGTTGTCGCGGGCAAATCCGTGGATGCAGACATTGTCACTTTCTGAAGGATTACGAAAAATCCGATTTCATGATGTTTACGAAATCGATGATGAATTACTAACCTTGGAACGAGTACTTCGAGTAATAGACCACCAAGTAGAGGGGATAGAAGAGGGGAGGGAGGGGAGGAGGCGACCGGCCGGGCGGGGAGGGAAGAAGGGGAATAATGACTCACATGAACTTTGCGAGACATCAAAAAAATTTGCTTCATTCTGGCGTGGTAGGTGGATATTACACATGTTTTTGTCACGGAGAAATGGGTAGGCTAAGTATTGGGGTGTCGAAATGGGACTATATTGACAGCCGTCATGACTAGTGGTGGATTCAAGCTGAAAACACGACCGGGCGAATATAAACGCAGACATAGAAATGATGCAAATTTTGACCGGCTGTCAATATAGTCCCATTTACGACACCCTACTAACAATAAGTATTAACTAGTTACCTCACTCCTTAATCCTTATTGGCTATAGCCATGGCTACTAGTAATAATTTACTCCTGTAGTGTTCTATTAAATGACGCAGACGCAGAGTGTCCGGGGTGGTACGGCTGTCAACCATCATTGTTCACACTCACAGAGGTTGACCGCAACGTATCGCCCTGAACCCTCAGGTCATCGTCGATCAGTGGGGCGGAGGATGGTGGTCATGGGAAATATAGAAAGCTAGAAGTTGGGGGGGGGGAAGGCCATGATCAGAAGAAGTAGAAAAGAAGCTAGAAATTCGAAGTTGATTCTCCAGTCTGCAGTAACAATCCGGTGAAAATGTGAATTTGTTAATCGTCTAACCCCCGCGATGCGGTTGTCTCTACGCTCTGCGAACCTTACGCATACAATTAGACAAATGAGAATTGTACTTCTTCACCGTTATTATTCGTTGAATGCACATTCCCATCGAGCAGTAGATCAAAAGGAGCAGACAATTGTGACCGGAGCGGATATTCTATGCGCTCAAGAACCAACCAACGAGCATGTTGCCTGATCTCTTCTCTTCTTTAGCGCCGAATCATCGTCTATGGTTCTTCGTCTAGACACCCAGAAAAATGTTATCAACCCACCATAAACATACGAATATCTTCAGCTACCTAATATTTTTTATCTAGGTTGTTATTTTCATTGTCAAAAATGAAATTTATTTTTGAATTCGTATTTTGCATATAGCCGCGAGTCCGCGAGTGACCAACGATCAATACTCCTCACCATTCTGCCTGCCAAGGACTTAGCGCCATAATAGTAAAAGGACAGATGTGTCACTGATGCACGGCATAAGCATCCACGTGACCAATCTGGCACAAGTACGTATTCATAGCGCCCTTTTCTTTGACCAGAATTATCGCACATGGTTCCGCTCGATTGAGCAAACAAGAAACGCGTGCATACTTAGCACTTCTTCATACGCACTTGATCATTTGAAATACGAGGTTCAAAAGGTCACTTGTCTGGTTCTTGATCACTCAATTGGAAAATGATCTCTCTGTTTACAGAATAGCGATATAATGGCTAAACAAAGATAGAACATACAAATCGAGCATGTTCCATATTCGGCTTGAATGTTTTGACCGGAGTTGCAAAGGGAAGACAAATTAGTCGTGGGCTTTGCGCAATCTTGGTGAAATGGACACACGGGCCATGGAATGATGGCGCATTGCCCATTTCACAATTATTGAGAAAATTCCCATACAAGAACATTTGAGCCCGTTCCCTCGGTGGTGTAGGTTATTCCACAATAGGGAGGGCACGAAACTTTCGCACCCCCGTGAGACTGAAATAAAATACCAGATCGCCATCAACAATGATCTTATGACATCATAGAGCCAAAATGGGTGGTCTCAGAGATCGGGTCATCTAAAACCACCCTTCTTATGCAGATATGTCCAAGCGTTCATAGTTCAGCACAGTGAAACCGGTTGCTTCGCACGGTGCAAGTGCGAAAGGGAGTAAACATAGCTGATAGAATGGAGTAAAAAGTTTGTATGACCTCTTCCGGGTCAAGCAATGAGAGGATCAAAAACCAAGTGAAACACGATCCACCCATGGTCACCAGTGCATCTGACTGAGAACTGTGCAAATAGTCAGTTTACATAAGACATATGAACATTGCAATAGCATGTTTTCCACTGTTTCACAGTTACTGGGCTAATATCCACCATTCTCAACCCTTCCAAGCATTCTTACTTGTTTCATTTTTTTTGAAGTTTCTCCAAAACGGCAAACAAATATTCTGGAACAAGCAGAGTTCGAAGCAAGCAAATTGATCCTTGGACACTGAATTAAGGACCATGCAACTTGAACGCATAAATTCACTACTGCAGTAACAGCATAAAATCAATAAATGCCCGCGCGATCTCACTTTTGGAATTCACTTTTCTGCTTCTTAAACTAAAAGTTAAAAATATCTGCATCGGGAACTTACAGTCCCATATTCCAACACGTTCTCTGTTTCACTGGAGGACTATGGATTTTACAATTTTCATGATGGATATCGTTTTTGGATAGTGATCGCTTTTTGGAATTTTAATTCACTTTAAAAAGGTCAACTTTTCGCTTCTGCGCATGGCTCTAGGTCTCGCTCGCCATAGATAAGCGTTAATTATGAGTGAACAGACAGCGATGTTGCACTTATTTATTTTCCATAATTCGATCCCTAATACTCGCAGGATATGGTTGGGAACGAAAAATGCACATTTTTAGAGCACGAGAAGCTACAATTAGGGTGAAATGAGTGCTTCCACCTCTCTTTATAGAAAGACGAGATTATTTTTTCACGAATTTATGTTGATCATTTGATCCCATTTACCGATTTTGTAGTTTCATGGGCCTTTTCCGCCATCGAATGACTACAAAATAGGCAAAAGCTACAAGAAAAGCACGTGCATGAATACTAACATAAAAATAAACAATTCACATCACTATTCAGGGAAAGAAAATGAAAAAATTTTGCTTTTCATCATTTTGTTCTCACATGTCGTTGATAGAGGAAATCTTAAAATAATTTTGAAATTGTTGTAACACCACTAGAGGTAATCATGTACTGGCGCTGTAGGTAGTAGAGACCTCCAAACGAATACCAATCGAATATCAAAGTGCATTCTCCTTCTCTAAGTCATACCGAGCGGTTGTGTTTGTGCAGTGAGAGACAACAGCTCGGAATGACTTAGAGAAAGAGAATGCACTTTGATATTCGATTGGTATTCGTTTGGAGGTCTCTAGTAAGCAGGCGCAGACATTTACATTTGAATTTGCCCAAAAACAGCCCCTGTGTATTTGATCGCGCAACCGAAGTGTTGCCGATCAAATCGCAAACAAATGTGAATTGCGGGTCAATGGGATCAGAATTTCGCGCCTTGATCAAATAAACAAATGCTGCCTTGCAAGGAAAGTTGTGAAATGCAAGGAAATTTTTTAATTAAAGGGAATAAAATGGGACGTCTACCTTGAATCTACGTAGACCGAAAGGGCAAGTTGAGACATGAAAGCGTAGAATCGGGTAGACAGGTAGGTCTTGGGTCATCAAACATAAGAAGCCAACCTGCATGCCGCTTGAAACCACGGCTATGAGAGACAAGTCACTGCAAAAGCCGCAAGGTAGACTGAGAGTCTATCCTACTTCCATCAAGTATCCGATCCCGCCCACTAAATTGGTCCCCTTCTCTGCCTCTCTGCAATCTCTTCTATTTCCACACTCTCTCGTCATTAACTATCCTGATCTCTTGGTCTCTACTCTACTGACCTTAACATCTTTGAAAATGAGCCCCAGACGATAAGAGGTGCTAATTACGCGATGATCGCACTGAAATGCCGGAACTAAATCGCCCTACCCCAAACCTCCAACATCCGCCCTCGGTTGAATGACTAGTAATGTCTCAAAGTTCAAAGCATCAATGCTTCATCTCGCACGAGGCAGTTGAACCGGAGAACAAGGGACTTTGAAACGAAAACAAGTCGGGAATTAGGGAGCACTAAGCATCTAAAATCGTCACATTCTCGCGCGGCGAAAACTTGCCGTTGGCGATTTCCAAAGATCAGACA
This sequence comes from Diplogasteroides magnus, assembly GCA_014805445.1. NCBI lineage: Eukaryota > Metazoa > Nematoda > Chromadorea > Rhabditida > Diplogasteroididae > Diplogasteroides > Diplogasteroides magnus. The sequence goes on along the minus strand of JACMIF010000117.1, from coordinate 56,480 downwards.
GTCATTGCGTCTTTCTCCAAACAGGACCACATAACTAACACAAACGACGCCGTTATCATTTATCATTCATTCATTGAATGAGAGCGTTGCTTGTGGAAAATTGCGGAGTTTCAAGCACACTTCTGAACGATTTGGGAAGAAAGGATTTTGAATGAAAACATATCAAGCATTGATGATCAAACTCCTTGCGAAAAGGAGCAAATCCCCTTTCAATCCACGAATATTTAAATGGAATGAAGATATGGGTTTGTTATGAATGCAGCATAAGGGTTTGATCACCAAGTGTCTGCGACTTGAATTGGTCAGAACAGTTGAAAGAGTTCATTTTTCCCCAAAAAATAAACGATTTACTGTGGGAATGATGTCAAAGACAGGCAGTAAAACGACCCGTAAACATGTGTATCAAAGATCGTCGATGAAACGAACAAGTGATCGCCTTTAAAAGGTGATCTCATTGGGTTCATTCAACTTCCCAAATGTCTCTCATTCTTTTGACTACAATATTCGTAGAGAACAGCCCAAAAGGAGGTTTGGGAGGTTGAAATGATCGAATATGGAATCTTTTACCTTTTGAATTCGTTGTGATTCTCTTCTTTAGAGAGACATCAGTGAAAAGAAGAGAAACTACCATCAGAGCATTCTCCCTCTGACTACTCTGTGCTATCTTCATTTCCCTTGATCCCTGAAGAGCCGTAATCTTTTAAAATCACCAACAACACAAACCATACGAGAAGAGTGGAACAAACAAGTGTGTGGATTCTATATATAGAGACATCATTTGTCATCCCTTGTGATATACAAATGTGGCACGGACGTTTGCGCCATAATACTGAGATGGTGCCATTAAAACCACGAGAACAAGGGCGCTAGTGTCCATACAACCATTTCGGCGCAAAGTCCACGACTATGTTGTCTTTTACAGGAAACATTGATGAACTTGCAGGAAGCATGAATCGATATGGGATTTGCGTTATACTTCACTATACAATATTACGATGACAGCGAAAATATGAAATTACCAAATTTTTGCAACGTTTTGAAAGCGATGACTGTAAAATAGGCGCATTTCATTATTTTTCACAAATGCAACTTCCGGTTTTCATTAAAAAAATTTCCATTGTCGGACCATTTTCAAAGAATTCCATTAATATCTGACAACGAAATAGTGAGCAAAAAATGACGGAATTGCGAAACTCAGTAATCATGTTTGAAATGCTCGTGCCCGTTTATGGATATTAGGTGAATATCTGAACATTTTGAGCATTTCAATGAAAATAAGGTCATTTGCTGTAAACATTACGTAAGCACAGACAGCCAGACAGACATCGAGACAGACCTACATGTGATTTAGTAGATAAAACGGCAATTGGTTTAGGAGTGGAAGAAAGAATGTAGGTCATGGGAAACTGTATTAGATATGCGCTGTTATCTAAACATTACAACCAACTTTTTGCAATGCTTTTGCCGTTTTAGTGGTTAAGGAAGAAGATGTAAATATCTAAAGGTGAAGTGCTCAAAGAATCTTTGCATAGAGCGACTTCTTTAGTGTGAAATGTCAAGGAAAGCCCGAGAAAGGGCAAATAACCGCACAAATGCACAGTGTCTGGTCGATTTTTGATGCTGATCTCACTTCTAGAAAAAGAGCATTGGGTACCGTAACCTTTCATTAGAGAAATAAGACGAGCGATCATCGAAATATGTTACTCTAAGCGTGTGAAATTCGAATAAAGCGCAGTTCTGTTCTGCATCGAATATTGCAGGTCAAGCAGCATTTACATACGTCGTTGCTTCGGTCCACGATTCGCATATGCATGTTCAGACTATTTTCCTAACAACTTATGAAGAAGCAACAACATAAAGAATACTAACACCAGAAGAACCTGGAAGGCGCGCGCGAAACTGGTAGTTCCAACCGGATTAACTGCTATATCAGAGAATGAAAAGACAAAAGTCTAGACGTAATCAAAGGCAGTTCGGCAATAAAAAGCTGATTGTGTGGCTTTTAATTGCCGAATTCTCTCGTTAAATGAGTGGCTTCTGCCACCCCCTTTCTTATTTTGTAACCACCTTGCTTGTTCCTACGGCATGAAAGATTTGTGAATTGGACCTTTTTGAATGAATTCCATAAATTTCGTACTACGAAAAGTGACTTATCAAATTGACTTTTGTAAAGTCCGGTTATCGTTTTGAACCCTTGTCAAGTCCTACCGATTGGCAATGGATTTGAGGGTCGAAGAGCACGATGAAGAGGTGTTGTGTAGAGGTTCGAAATCGCTAAATTCGTCGTCATTCTTCTTCGCATCACGGTTGTCTATCGGGGAGTGAGTTAACCGCTCTACGGAGAAGAATTTTGAACCCCTGGTGTTGTGGCTGAGCAAGCATCCAGTCAGATAGATAATTCATTCTACTACCATGGTAAGCCGTGAGAACAGTTCAACATATTGTTGTATGATCAAAGAACCAGATCATTCTCACGAGACGATAAAACCATGTCTACATCAACAATTTGGGTCATTGTTCACAAACGCTTTGCGGAATTTGCAGAGGCTCGAGTTTGTAAGTAAGCGAAGTTTCCGAAAGTAATTTGTATAACAAATTGCACATCAGCACATCACAATGTTTACATAATAAAGCTCACGAATCCAGAATACCGTTGCGCGAAGCAACGCTCGATTCAGAGCACTATCCAACCATGAAATGAAAAGAACCAACCAGATCAGGAACCAAAACACATACTGCCATTTCTGTTCGCTTTTAATGTTGCTTCTAAGGAGCGAAGGAAAGTGTCCTATAAAACTTCAAAATCAAATTTAGAGCGAATTCAGAGATCATTAGTTGGAATGCTGTGTAAAAGGTCCACTCTTGGAGAAGATCTTTGATAAAAACATTGCATGATGAAAACGGGCGAAGGACGATAATGTATTTGTTGCAGCGTTGTACTTTCGTGCGTATTTTGATTTTCGAGATCATAAAAATGATCATACAGGGCAAAGAGCAGGAGAAGTTACGACCTCGGAATGGAACATTTCGAAAAAGGACAATATTTAAACAATTCGCGAAAACAATGTGGAACGTTGCTCAAGTGACGTTGCGCATTTACAAATGAGCAACCTCTCATAGATATTAGCTCATACCTAAAGGGAAGTCAATGAATTCCCAGTTAGATGGTAATTGAAAGTTGTCACTGCAACACTATGAGAATTCTTGCACAGGAAAGGATTCCCTCGGCCAGCCTCAAAGTGGACCGATGAAATGATGCAGACAACGATAAGGCAAAGATCTGCAACGGATAAAACAAGGGAGACGAGACATAAACAATTGCCAGACAAGGTCGCCTTGAGTGCCTCCCAGACGGGTGAAACGGGAAGTAATTGGAGAGACTAGACACTGGTGGGAAGGAGAAATGCTGACTAATTAGTGCTCGGATTATAGCTTGTGACCAATATGGATTGTGAAGATGATCACGTTCGCATCCCAGGCGAAGTACGTGATTAACATCAAAAGTTTGAAAAGGGATGGACTGGCCGCCCGGGGAGGTGATAAAAGGATGGGAATGTTAATTGGAAAAGGGATGACAAAGCGGGTTGTGTGCTTTCAAATGGATGCGACGGTGTTTGGCCTCTTATCACTGTTTATCTCATAAACAGGAAAAAGAAGACAAAAGAACTTGAATAATTCCGCTGTAATGATGAAATGGACACTTGAGCCGGAGTATGATTTTGGCAAATGTCCATGGCACGGTTGTCAATCATCCTAATAAACGCATGCACATACAGAAATTTCTTTCGAATGACACGATTTAGCATGGTGCGCCATATTGCAACCATATTCTGATTATATTTCCGCAGAACTTGGTTGAAAATCATAAGCAAGTGATGAGACAACGGAGATTTGAATTTCTTGATCGAAAGTGGAGGAAATGGCGCCGCTGATATGTATTAGACGAATGGGAACGGCTCTTTTTGCCGATCTGGAAGTTTCAATCTAGACTAACAATGCTATTCTTCTTTCTGCAGTTCGACATGACACCGTTCTTATATGAACAGATATAAGTAATCGCACTTCCGGATATTCCTTATCCCTAGACGAGTCTGTATCGGGATGTGACGGACAAGATAATTTCAATCGTACATACTTTAGCACCATCTGTCTCAACTTCTGGGGATTGTGTCCTTTTACGTTTATAAGGACACAATAACAATTAGCGATTGTGACTCACTGGATGACATCAAGTCACGAACCGCAGGCGGATTTGAGACCAGGCAGTCCACCCGGGGGGATAATCCCTCAATGGACAACAGAAACTACAAGTTACAGGCTGTAATTGAGATGGATTGTGGCCTTGTGCATCTTTATGCCCTTTGACCAGAGCAGTGGACTTTAGAGACCTCGAAACGGGGTATTTCTAACCTCCCTGTTCTAGTCCGAGCGGTCGTCTTTCAACCTCATAGGCAACCGATCTGACGAGAATAGCGAGGTTAGAAATACCCGTTTCGAGGTCTCTAGTGGACTTTTGAGCCATAACGGCGAAGTTGGTACTGCAAACATTCTGTTTTTAGTAAATTTTACAAAAATTGTGCGAACAGGATAGCACGGTAGGAAATGTGCGATTGTATCGTGCCATAGAGAGTGACGCGAAAGTTGTCTCGATGAAGAGTTCATCTTCAAGGGATTAAGTACAAGGCAATGAAAGGCCGCAACATTTGGCGCAAAGGATTAACGGCGACAAATCCTTGTAAATGACGGTCTTAGTTGACTTACAGCACATATACACAGTGTGTAGGAGTTCACACTACAAGACACGAAACAAGATGATTGGAGAAGAGAAGAAGACAAGGAGAAGAAGACGGGGGTGGAAGTGCAAATGTTAGGACATGAAAGATCTTCCGTTGTTCAAGGATGGTTGAATTTAAAAAGTATCTAAGTATAATTTAGTGTTATTTTACGAGCGATAGAATGGAATTGTATCAAATCAATGGACAGAGATGCGTATCGGCCAAGTCGACATCATAAAGCACAAAAATTGTGCAGTTTTATCTACGTTTGCTCTCCGGGGGAACTAGACGAATGAGAGATGCATAATTTTTTAGAAACCGAAGTAAATTGCTTGATGTGCTCTGCAAAATGGCATTCGAACAAAAAATACTCTTGGGATAGGTCGCTGTCTACAATTATACGTTAGATCATGTCCACATCACACTCCAACAGCAAATGAGTGAAGCAAACAGCCTCAATCGACTACATTATTTACACACTCAAAGAAGATATTATTATATGAGACAAAATCTGAGCAAGCCGAACAACCTCGTTAACCCCAGGCAGAAAATGTTTAACTTATACTGAAAAGAGGGTCATAAGTACTTTCGAGGAAGGCGAACAAAACTGCGCTTTCAGAATTTTGATATGTGACGTCGTCGTCGAGTGATGACGTCATGAAGTTGGGTACCTCACAAAATCAACTTCGCGAAATCGAACTTTTACCCCCACACATAGCACGTCAATCGATAGCTTATGGAAAAATAAGAAACTATTAGTTCAACACATTTCCTATAGACGTCATAATGACAATTTTTGCTCAAAATCCCTTTTCAACCTCATTCAAATCTATTTTTCTCGATTATTCTTGTAACAACCCCCCATTTTTATTGGCTTAAAATGAACGCCAGAATTTTTGCTACAAGATGGACAACTTTCAGGGGCCGGTTTCCCCATCCCCTCAAGTCGATATTTACACTTTTATACGACCAACTCGCATGTTTTTCGCATTTTCGGCTATATTTGTGAATTCATAACTCAGCTAAATCACGATTTCAGACAAAGTGCCTGAACAAAAGTTTCTTCTATCGGTACGTTGATTCGCAAAGTTGATTTTGTGAGGTACGCAACTTCATCACGCCATAACTCTATGATGACGTCACATATCAAAATTCTGAAAACGCAGTTTTGTTCGCCTTCCTCGAAATTACGTATGAAACGGGAGCGAATTTCTGCGTTACTGGTGTAAAAATTATCCGTTTTGGATGAAAACTGGAATTTAGGCATAACTTTTGATGCTCTATCGAATGGTATACAACACACAGGTCATTTCTAAAATTAACCAAACATATAATTGATCTTTAATCTTCGATAAAAATGATGAGATCGCGCCTGATGTGTTTCCCACCATCGGGGATGTTACCCCTGAAAGTTTCAGACCGTGGGAAATGTTTGAAGGTGTACTCCAGTATCTTCTTTCAACGCTCGATTACCCATGAACGTATTATAGATCATCATCGGTCAGTAAAGGCCATAATTTTTTCTTATATATATAAACTTTTCATATTATTGGAATGTCTTCTGAATATATGTGTAATGGCGTTTCTCATATAAACTTCAAGTAAATTCAACACGTTTATGAAACAACAACTACATATCACTTCCTCGGACGAAGCTTTGATAGAGGAGCATCGCTCTCGGATTGGGGCTCAACAGAAGCGTTTGGCTTGCTCTTTCTAGTTGGAGCTTTGATGGGAGCCAAGGCAGCAGAAGAACAAGGGGAAGAGGAAGATGGAGGGGAAATAGTAGGAGAAGAAGTGGAAAGGGCAGGGTGGAAAGAAGAATCGTCTACTTCCACAAGAGACAAATTTAAATCTTGTATTCACTAACCAGTGATTATCATGCAGAAAAATACCGAAAAATACCATGAAACTTCCACGGTAACATCCCCAATCGTAGGAAACAATTCAGCTGCGATCTCGTCACTTTTGCTCGAAGATCAAAGATCAATTATATATTTGGTGAATTTTAGAAATGACCTGTGTGTTGTATACCATTCGATAGAGCATCAAAAGATATGCTTAAATCCCAGTTTTCATCCAAAACGGATAATTTTTACACCAGTAACGCAGAAATTCGCTCCCGTTTCAACCCTCCTTCCATTCATTCGATGGTTTCGATGCCATCGAAGATGCTAACTAACCATCGAACACTTGCACTTTTCGATGGCATCGAACGTCGATGGTCATTTCGATGGTCCCTTTCGATGGGATCGGCCGCTCGATTCCATCGAAGAATGAAATGAACGATGGAATCGAAGGGCCGATGGCATTCGATTCCTCCACCCTATCTGCGCCTCGTTCAATCGGTCGTGTCTGGTGAATAGATACGACAGGTTGAACGAGATGTAGAGAGATGGAATGCACTTCTCCCACTCATTCTGCCTTCACTAGAGGAAAGGTTCTAGGGAGCGAATAGCGAACGTGACGAAAGATAATCTGAAAGAAAAACATCCAAGTCAACGGAAGAACCGTCACACATTCCGCCCAGCCTGCACGGACCCGGTCAGAACACCAAGAGAGCCGAGGGCCACGTCACTTTCGACAACAAACAAGACGTCCAGGAGGTATACTGTAGTCCAACTGGGACGGGCTCATGATCGAGAATACTCTGGTCCGATTGAAATGATAGTTGACGATCTGTTTACAGTTGGAAGTGCACGGCTTGAATCGGGCGCACGAGAAGCGAGGGGAGCGAGGAACGACGAATTTGTGGAGAAAGTACGGTAGTCTGCTGGGTCAAACAACTGACTGCGTCGCGTGGTCTGGTGTGCAGAGGTCACGACGAATATTTTACAGATACGGCGCATTGAAGAAGCTGCAGCAAGTGGGAGGGTGGGCACCGCACGACTACAGAGACTCCAAGGCCAAGAACTTCGAATTCGTCTCGGTAAGAGTTGCGCAATGCACGTGCATTGTGCAGTTGCACACCATCTGCGCAAGAACGTCATGCGAACTGCACACAGGACAACTCGAAGCTGCCGCAGCCTCCCGGCCAAATAGAGGTGACGCTCAACAGGGACAAGAGGAAGCTGTCGGTCATTGGTTCGGGATAAGCTCCGCCCACTTTTGACTCCGCCCACATTCTGGGAGCATACGCATCCAGAAGGGACCCGCTCATGACGAGGCGCAGCGCATCGCCAAGGAAGTGAGTCACTGCCCCAAACGCGTGCCACGGAAACAGGGCAGCCCGCGAATAGCGCAATTGAGGTACAAACGATGGTCGAGCACTGCAAGCCGTCGTCCATCCAGCTTCCGGTTGATCCGGCAGCCAAAGACCGGAAAAGGGTACGGTAGTCAGTTCGTCGAGTCAAACATCTGACACGGCTCTCTGGGTGAAATTCTTGGTTCAGATAATCGTACCATTCGATCTGGCGTCGGCAGTCTGTTCAGACGATTGAGCGGCGGAAGCAGCGCTTCATGATTGTAAGGATTTCGCAATGGTAGCGACGCTTGAAGAGACGCGTCGCGGTCGATTGCGGAATCGATTACGAAATTTCAGGACAATGTGAATGGCAACGACACGGAATGCGCAACTTACGATTTGTGTATACTCGATAAAGTGCTGCTTATTGACTAATTCTTTGATCGTGTTGTGTAGACATTGGAAATGTAGACGACGCTCACTGTAAACGCTTCTTTCTGATAAAGAGGGTGATATGAGGGAATAATCTGTCGGTAGATATGGAGTATGTGGTCGTAGCGATTGTAACAATCATGGATCAAATTGGAAATCGATTTCCGTGAACTGATAAGTAATGCGCGACAACGGACAGTTCGGCGGGATTCATTATCGCCGAACTAAGATAACTGACAACGAAAATAATAAAATTGCAATGGATCAACAATCGAAGATTCTTAATTGTAATGTATTTCTCTTTCCATTGTTCCACTGGAATAAATAACAATAGATATCTTTAGGGTGGACAAAGCAAGAAATTATTGACAGCCGTTCATTTCTAACCGTCTAACTTCATCCCTAGCTGTCGTCGCTCACTTCGCTGAGACATCCGCTAGGGATGAAATTAGTCGCTCAGAAATAAACGGGTGTCAATAATCCCTTGCTTTATCCACCCTAATATCTTTGTTTCATTTCTGCAGGAATTGAACACGATGTCGAATATCCACTGAAATTTTTTTTCAAGATTTGTGAGATGCTCTTCGACTTTTTCAATGCTTTCGTGTCCGCTCTTTCATTATCAGAAGACTTGAATTATCATTTCCCCAAGTCCTGGCAAATAACGTGTTCAAAGTGATACGAACGCTATTTTGAATCTATTATGATCAAATGGAAAATAAATATTTAACTGTTTTTGTTGTGTTTCAATAAAACAAAATCACTTTACATTGACATTTTATCGTTTTATCAATCGTTCGCAGGTTGATTGGACAAAGTTGGAAACAGTTCGCTATCTGAGAAAGTCAATGGGCCGGTTCTTGCTAAAAGTGGGCGGAGCTACTAGTTGTCGGTTCTCGGCTCGACGTTTTCTTGGTCCGGTGGAGGTTTAGGGGGACAAATGATGTTCACGGTGAGCTTGATCTGATCGACAAGGGGAGTGGCCTGAAATGAAAAAAAAACTATTCATTTGCTCGTTGAATGCATTTTCAAACACATTTTCATTAGAAAATAATTCTATGACGTTTCGTACCAAATTTGATTGTAGTTTTCTTTTATAGATTACATTTTCTTCCTGACCGCGACGCGCGAAATGACGCGTCGCGGTTGATGCGCGCTTGCCTTGATTGTGTCGCTGGGGGACTTGTCTTCAGGCTTGCACCTCGCTATCACCAGCACAATCTTGTCTCCTTTAGTGTACTCGTCCGTTCTCCTTATGCACAAGTTCAGCTGTAACAAATATGACCCAATTGACCGTCGACCGCAACGCATCTCCTCGTGCGTTGCGGCTACCAACCCTTTTCTTGGCCTCTATGAATGCGTAGACCGGCTCGATGCGGTAGACGGTATTGTTGGAGCACTTCGACTTCAGGACCTACAAATGTGTCACTCCGACCGCAACGCAACCGCGACGCGCGTCTCGATCACAAAAACACTCACTATTCTGTCATCAGACTTGTTTTCCATCGTCAGGTAAATGTGCTTCTTTCCGCCCGATTCGAATTTGCACTCAGAAGGCTCCACCTGAAAAAAGATTAGACGTCCGCAACGCGTGACACACGCGTCGCGGTCGAAGCGCTAATGTACTTACAGTAATGACGTCATCAGTCGGTCCTGTACTCGCCGGTGCCTTGCTCTTGTCATCGCTTGCTGGAGACTGAAATGACGTCATTGTTTTTGGGACCGGAACCGCGACGCTTCGCTCGCGCGTTCCGGCTATTTCGTAATAATTTCGAAATTTCACGCGCCTTTTTTGGACTGCCATCGACTGGCGATCGCGAAATGGAGCGCGAAACGTGTGTACGAGTGCGGGTTCTTGTCTTGGTTTGATGATTTAATTTAATTAATTTTAAGAATATTTACAGAAACCAGTTGCTTCCTCTTGCTGCCTTTTCCGGGGGATGTCTTCTCCTGAAAAAAATCCCGTATTTGGAATCTTTTTGACTCTCGAACCTTCTTCTTTCCCGGCGTTCCCGACTCCACTGTGTCCCTTAATTTGTTTATGTTATCATATGGTCATCAACCGCAACGCGCGGTGCCACGCGTCGCGGTCAGGTTGTAACCTCGTTTGGCCCCTCGTCACAGTCTTCTTGTCCTTGATGACGTTTGCGTCTTCCAGATCCTCCGAGTCGTCCTCCTCTTCCTCTTCATCCTGCAATTCGTAATGATTTCGTAATAGCAGCGACGCTTCGCGGCTGCGTTGCGGTTGGCGTGAGAATTTTTTTTTCTTATTTGGTATTTCTACTGTCCAGGTAATTTGAATATTTTCGGAATGAGCACTACAAATTTCCCGAGCCGCGTCGCATGAGTTCACGCGTTGCGGTCGACGCGCACATCGTCATCGTCATCGTCGCTCTCGTCCTTGTTCTGCTTCCTCTTGATATCCTCCTGCGTCCTTTTCTTCTCGCCCTTCTTCCGATTCTTCCTCTCCTTCTTCTTCCTCTCTCGTCGCCTCAATGCCAATCTTATCATCGACCGCGACGCATCGAGCCATGCGCTGCGGTCGTGGAGCGCGGCTATTCACCTTCTTTCCTCACTGTCGTCATTCTCGTCGTCCTCCAATTGGTTCTCGGACTGATATGAATTCTATTTTTATTTTTAAAACAATAAATATACCTTCTTCCTCTTCTTCAGCTTCTGACACGTTTTGCCGATCCATTCGAACGGAACGTTCAACTTGCACTGCAAATAAATTTTTATTTATTTCTTTTTTTAGCTGAACCGTCATGAAAATTTCTGTTATGGGCATTCTACGAACATTAACTTGAGAATCGTAATTTTTTGTGTTATTTTCAAAATATCGTAAGTTCCCGTTAGCGAAATGTCCACACAGATGTTTCATTGCTAACCCCATTCTTGAGTGCGCATGCCCTCAGTTGTTGTGCGATCGATACGTAGCTTGGCTCCGTTTCAAATTTCAGCTTGTCTATGGTCGTGATTATCTTGTCGAAGTCTTCGGGCAATTTGCAATCGATGAGAGTGTACAATTTGCCTGTAAGACATTTCGTCAATAACCGCGACGCAACCGCAACGCGTGAGAAGATGCGACGCGGCAAAAACGAACTCGGTTTCTTGTAGACCATCTCCTTCAGGTTCAGAACCAGTT
>JACMIF010000117.1:32666-44844 GCA_014805445.1 Diplogasteroides magnus | reverse complement strand
AATTTATCTACATCAAATTGATGTGACGACATGTACACAATACATATATATAGAACAGAGATGAGAAGAATGGGGGGATGAGAGAATGAAGGGGAGGGATGGGGAGGGATGGGGGGCACTCAGAGGAAGGGAAACCGACGTCGATGGGACCTCTGTAGCGTGAGAGGGCGCTTATCTGTCTCGAATGCAGAGGGTGGATGTTACCCTCCGCCATCTCAGCCAGTAACCAATCCTATTCTGAGACGCCACGCCCAATACCCTATAACTATGTTGGGTCCAACTCAGAGAGATTAAGTTTACTTAACAAGTCATTATCATTTGATAGGCGATCTCTTATTGTAGGAATGCTAAGTCCACTAAAGCAAAGGGAATTAAGCTTAAGAAGTACATCGAAATCCAAATGAGTTACTGAGATTTACACTTTTCGACCTACGAGTAGCCAGGCAGAAGGAGAAGACTCTACCATTTTTTGGACGAAGAACAAAGAAATTACTGATTGGAATATCGATAAAACAACGCAATAGCTTAATTGAAGTGACAATATCAATGATTATTCTACGTTTACGCAGTGAGAGAAGTTCGAGCCCAGATAATCTATCACAATAGGCAGGCATGGCAAAAGAATAAAGAGGATTGGGGAAACAACGATACTATAACAGCCTAGTGAATTTATGTTGTACTTGCTCTACTTTAAAAATTTCGAATTTCAGATAAGGAGACCAGACAGGACTAGCAAATTCAAGTACAGGGAGAACATAGGACTTATAGCAACGAATATAAACAGTTGACTTAGACGAGCAAAGTACACGGAAAAGAGAGTAAACAATACATAAAGCTTTTCTACAAACAATATCAATATGACTCTTGAAATCTAGATGACAATATAAGTGCACTCCTATGTCTCTAATGGAAGAGGAAGAGACAAATGTATGACCATTAATCGAATACGAACAACGAGGATTACTATGGCCAATATACAGAACTGAGCATTTAGACTCAGCAATCCTAAGACTCAGAATCCTAAGACATTCTAAGACATCCTAAGAATCATAAGACCTAAGACCTAAGATTTAGACTCAGCAATCAGATGGGATAAGGCCATGAATACTACACAACTTATCCAAACGAAGCTTGACTAATCTTTCTAGGACCTTACATGGAGTAGGGGTCAATGAAATGGGTCGATAATCCTTGGCAGATTTAGGGGAAGGGCACTTGGGAATGGGAATCACAATGGCAGATTTCCAAAGAGTGGGAATTTGGCCCAATTGAAGGGAATAATTATATATTATGGATAAAGGATAAGACAATCCAGTGGCACAGAACTTAAATACAATGGCAGGGATATCATCTGAGGTAAGCGTACAACTGGGTTTAATTTTACGGAGGAGAGATGAGACATCTTGGGGCATAATCAGGGGGAAATGCATGGAAGGGACAATGGGAGGAGTGGAAAGAGAGAGAAGGACACCATCATCACGTGTAAATATTGAAGAGAAATAATCCGCTAGGTGATTGGCCTTGTCAAGACCATCTAGAATGGGATGGCCATTGGAGTCAATAAGATTTACTATATTCTGTTTGGACTTGATTCGAGGCCCAATATATCTGTAGAACACGCTAAGAGATTGGGAGCCAAGGAGTCTATTCTCACGATTTCTAATAAATTTCCTAATTTCCTTATCAACCTTGATGCATACAGTTCTATACTGTTCACGTACAGGAGCGAGGGAGAGCTTAGTGAAAAAAATTTCCTTGTGTTTCAATAGAGACTTGATATGACGGGATAGTCATCAAAGGGAAGACAAGTCTTTCGTAGAGGGAAAAAACGAGGGAAGAAGGAAATTACATATTCCCTAAAGTTGAAATACATTTCATTTACGTCACTACACTCAGATAGTAAAGAATCCCAATCAGTAAGCATGAAATTATTGAGAAGAAAGTCAAAATTAGCCTTACGAAAATTATATGATGGGGTCAGGATGGGAGGGATAATAGGGAATAGGATTGAAAATTGAACAGAGGAGTGGTCGGAGGAAGAAAAGGGAGCAATGACAATGTAATCTGAGACTGTGGATGGTGAAGACAGAACTATATCGAGAAAGTGTGAACCACGAGTGGCGGATGGAACATTCTGAATGAGAGAAGAGGAAAGGGCAAAATCAGCTAACACCTTAGATTGACTAGTTGCAGAAAGAGGGTTTGTCCAGTCAAGATTTAGATTCAGATCACCGCATAGAATTATCGGACAGGAAACCGACAATAGAGCGGTAAGGAGATCAAATAGTGCATTGTTCCTCTCAACGGAGGTATTGGGAGGTCGGTATACTAGGACAAGTATTTTTGACAAAATCATTAATAACTTGATTCATTCCGACTCTTTTAAAATAGGTTCTCTGTAAGAACGAGTGGGGGTGGCACACACCTTCAAACATGTTTCTCGGTTCTGAAATTTTCAGTGTAGCATCCCTGGGTAGGGGATACACTTCAGCCGCGATTTCATAAATTTTAACCAATGATCAAAGATCAAAGATCAATTTTTCAACTTTCGAATTAACCCATATGTCGTATAGTCATTCGAAAGAGAATCAAAAGTTATATATAAATCCAATTTTTCGTCCAGATTGGATTACTTATTTGGTCAGGACGTCGAACAAACTGAATATGATGACACTTCAGCGCAAATATCTCGAATATATGGAAAAATGCACCTGCCATTTTTTGATATGTGATCTGCCTGGACCCAATCAGCATTTCATCCGTTGGTTGTTTCAAATTTCAGTTACCGTAACATTGTCAAATTTGGTAAAATGTTAGTACGCGAAAGGTCCCAGTTCGACTCCGGGCCGCGACGGCAAGACTTTAATCGTCTTTTGCACTATTTATTTGAAACATTCATAAAAAGTGTCACTAAGAAAAGTTGCTTATTTTGAACCACTCTATCGATTCCAGTCGAGAAAACATGATGTCATCGGTCATCACTTTTTCTCGTACTTCGTCGTTTTGTGGCCTGTTCGACTACGGAAATCCACCAAATTTACTATGGCCATTATACGTCAAAGTCAAATTCATTCCTGATTCTTCAGTTCTCCGCGTGGCTATTGCCTCTACGAACAATAGACACGCGGAGAATGGAAGAATCAAAAATGAATTTGACTACCGATTTGAAAACCCTCATCTAATATAAAGGCGTCCTGCTGGCTGATTTCGATATGAGACTGAGATGAGAGGGAGAAATAACTTGCAACAAACTTTTGTTTCTTTGTTTCAAACATATTAGGCGGCAAATTTCGAATTAAAAAATTTCCCGCAAATATCCATATCGATAATGTTACCGGCGATGGAGTTTATGCTAGAGAGAGACGGCGGATATATGTGACTTGGGACCTATTTCTAATCATGTCTGATGTTTAAAGGTACAGTCCGGGTCGCCGATTTCTATCACAAACTGCGTTAGTCACGGTAGAATTAGAATTTACTAAATCGCAAATTAAGCAAATATTTGATGTTATGGCTTTGTAGTGATGTGAGTTCCTTGCTCTGAAGATAAACTGCATTCGCTATTAGGCCATTTTAGAACCTCTGTGCTATCTTTGTCTTCTCATACCCTCCTCCTGACTCAACGTATTCTCAATCCAATATTCATTCAACTCATTCATTCCCCCTCAAATCATCATATATTCCTCTCAATCTTCCCTCCAATACCGCTATCCCATCTCATTCTTCCATCCAATACCACCATTCACTCTCCCAATTCTCTTATCCATCTGTGTAAAGAGTAGGGAACTACTTGTGGAACGTTTTTCGTCCATGCGCACCGGTGGATCATTCTCTCTCGCTAATCATAGACGACCGGTCGGATGAGTACGCAGGCGAAAGTCGTTCCAAAAGTCGTTCCCTAGTATAGAGTGATTCCCTCATTCTCCCAATAACCCCCTTGACTGTCTCTTCATCTCGATTTATCGATTCTAAATTGTACAGTACACAACAAAAGATCAGAAGCTTTATCAGAAGTAAGTACCAACTCAGATACTGTAATTACAGAATTTCATTCTTTTCCATGCTCCGCAATGCTCACCCTGGAATTCGGGCCGACCTAAATCTCCCTTCGTTGCCTTCTCTTCAGTTTTAGCTTACCTGTTTGGTCGCGTACTTGGTATTACTGAATTTATCCTTGTGAATTGTCTTTGATTGACGACGAGATAATTCCTTTCCAGAACGCACTTTTGTACTGACAATATTCACAATGAGCATCATACTGTCGTCACTTCGTAATTTCTGTAATGCCAAAAATTAATTTTTCATTTTCGAATTCATTGCAAAAAGCGTGTTCATATTTAACTAGAAAATTTATGGGTGTTATTATGCATTGCATTTTCGTCCTGACCGCGACGCTCGAGATGACGCGTCGCGGTAGCTGCGCGCTTGCCTTGATTGTGTCCCTGGGGGACTTGTCTTCAGCCTTGCACTTTGCCGCTAGCAACTCAATCTTGTCTCCTTTAGTGTACTCGTCCGTTCTCCTTATGCACAAGCGCAGCTGGAAAATATATGACTCGATTGATCACCGACCGCAACGCATCTCCTCGTGCGTTGCGGCTACCAACCATGTTCTTGGCCTCGATGAATGCGTAGACCGGCTCGATGCGGTAGACGGTATTGTTGGAGCACTTCGACTTCAGGACCTACAAAGGTGTCACTCCGACCGCAACGCAACCGTGACGCGCGTCTCGATCACAAAAACACTCACTATTCTGTCATCAGACTTGTTTTCCACCGTCAGGTAAACGTGCTTCTTTCCGCCCGATTCGAATTTGCACTCAGAAGGCTCCACCTTAACGAGTATTTGACGTCCGCAACGCGTAACTCACGCGACGCGGTCGCTAGTGCCCTTACAGTAACGACGTCGTCAGGCGGTCCTGCGCTCGCCTCCTTCTTGGATTCATCATCACTTACTTCTGCAAAAGTACGTGAAAGGACTAGACATTGTAGGCATTGTTGACATTGTAGACACTTGTAGACAATAGCCTCCAATTCGAGTTCATTCCCTTCTACTAAGCTGTCATCTTTTTTCGACATAACTTCTCAGAAGAAGAGAATGGTTGATTTAAGGAAAATCTGATATTCTCACTCGTAGCGTCCAAGGGCTCAAGCAGATTGCAAATAACACCTTCAAGGAAATCACTAGTCCCATCCAAAGTTCTCTGAAATATCGACGCGTCGCGGTTGCGTAGCGGTTTGTCCTCGCCTGCATGAGTATAGAGATTTCATTAGAGGCTATCTGGCCGGTAGAATTCATCCATTGAGTTGCCCTTATAAGCAGGGTCATATCATCTTCATAACGTGCATCACCCGGTCGAATATGAACTGAAATTTGAATTGGTATTTTGGTCCCGATACGATAAGAATACCGTCTACAGAATCCAATCGGGAGGCCTCCGATTCTGACTCTACCGCAGCTACTCCCTTCTGTGCATCCGCTACACGTTTTCGACCCGTTTTCAATTTGGCCACGCTCTGAAGGGTGACCATTCGTGCAAGAACTAGGAGAACAAGGAGTCGGACACACCGTAGATAGACCCTTCCCCGCACTCCCTTTTCTCTTCTTCTTGCCAGCTGCCGATGTCCTCTTATCCGTCATGACTGTAAGATGATTCGTAGGCTCCTACGCAGAAGGGAGCGCTTACTGTGAAGTATGGGGAGGAAGGGGAGAAGCGCGGACCGGGCGACCACCCGCGAAGGGGCGAAGGAGATGAAATGAATGATAAGGGGTATGACTCACATCGTATGAGTGAAGAATGGATGATCTGCGTGCAAAGTGCAGGAATCATCACACCATTGCCTATCCTCAATGTCTACCGCAGCCTACCGTAATCAGAAGAGGTTAAACAGTTATGGACTTTAGCGCCACAATGATGAATTCACATTCGCGATATGGTGTGACATCCGTCCATTTTACCATTATCCCTCCAAATGTCCAACAATATCAACTAAACAATTCAGGTTACTGTAGGAGAGCTCTAACTCAGCAAACAAAGGTGATCATGTTGAACATGAAATTATGCTTTGATCAAGGGAAAAATAGATTGCCAATGATGTACAAGCAACGGAACAAGCTCGATGCACTCATCCCATTAGTGAAGAACATGCTATGCCGTGCTTCTCATGACCAAGTCCTATTTTGTACAACCCGTAAAAGCCCATTATATGTCTCACTCCCCCCAATGTACATAACCTGCTTGAGAAGATATTGCAATGTTTTATGCACGAAACATAAAGAATAGTTTATCTGTATGTGAAATTACACAATAAATTGAACTCACTCAAAATCGTCAAATTGTGCCAATATATCTTGTTCATCCATTTCCATGATTTGTTCTTCATTGGGTATTCCCATATCGATCCTTTTCTTCTCCTCTTCCTCTTCCCTCTTTCTCTTCTCTTCTTCCTCCCTCTTAGCTCGCAATTCCAGCGCGCGAAGTCGATTCTCTGCCATCTTCCTCCGTTGATCCTCAATTCATATAATAATCACCACGCTCTCCATATGCCCTCTTTCCATTTGAAAACCAAATGGTATACACTGCACTAGACATCCTGGGTTGGTATTACAAGAAAAACCCCCCAGCATGCTATCCATTCCCTCACCCTCTATTGTAAATGGATAAACATGATATTAATAAAACAAAAAGTGTCATATAATTGTGTTAAAGTGGACATTACACTCGATTTTTCAGATACTTATTGTTAGATCACGCAGTCTGCTAAGATCAGCCTAAGGGAAAATTGAGTGCTTAGATCCAATCATAAATCTATTTTAGATAAGAAGACAATCAACCTCAGTCAGTGCCGCAACGGGCTTTGGTGGGGCGGGTGCAGCAGGCTGGGATGCTGCAGGGGTTGCATTGTATGAAGAGGACCAATTCGAGGGTCCTGATCAAAAGAGACTGCGAGGGACGGCAGTTGATGAATGCAAATGATATGAATTGCATACAAGAATGTCTTGCGTGAAATGAATGGCTTTTATATCCGCGTTTTAGAAATGCCTATAGATTTATTCAGCGAGATTTGGCTGCATGCCACATAAATTGTTGAAAGGAAAGCAATGACGAAATCGGGGACTTGCCAAAAGCTACCGTACCTCTTTCTTCTCAGGAGATGGTTCCCTGCTTGTCTTCATCTGCTTCGGTTCATCATCCCCACTCCTCTCTCCTTCTTTAGCGTCACTCTTGTACTCTGTGCTAATGAGGCCATCGTCGTTCTGCAAAAGAGTACTATTTATATCAATTCAACTTACAGTTCCAGTCATGCCTAAACAATTTACTACAAAGGCATGTATCAAATTGCCTACAAGGGCAGTACAATAAGGGGGTTCTTTCCTGAATATTTACGTAAACTATGACATTCGAACTATGATATTCGGCACTTTATTAGGGAAAATATTTATTTATCTGGCAATCACCAATTCCAGTAAATCAACAAAATTGTGATAGGAGAAGTTGAAGCGCTGACAAACAACAAGGTCCATCTTCTCCTATTTCAAAAAAGTGATTATACTTCTACTGCGGTAAAGAAATCCCGTAACTGATGTTCTTTACCGCTTATATGCACTCTGATAAATATTCATTTTAAAAAGCCATTTCAAAAGTAGTGTCACTCACCTCATCTTTCTTTTTCCTCTTCTTCTCTTCCACAATGAAATCATCTTCAGTCATTTGCATGTCCTGTCGAATCTTCTCCATGTGAAACTACAAGTACTTACAATGGAAATAGAAAATAAAAAACACGACATTTCCCCCACAAGGTTGAAAAATAAGTGCGTCATGGACACTGGCGCCTTTATAGTGAAATGAACATCCACACGGTTCAAGTATCCATTCACCATTACGGTGCAAATATCCATGGAACTACTGTTCCTCGCTCGTTTCACAAATGCTTACTTTGACTGGGCGTTTTTCGCCAATCTGCTCACATCGCAGAATGACATCCTCGAATCTGCAAGAAAAATACTTGTTCACTCAAATAGGACATCAACTGTAGCAGGAACTTTTGCTGATGCCCGGAGTCTAGTATATTGTAGGTTACTGTAGCAGGATGGTATACTACAGTAACCTACAGTATGCTAGAGTCGAAGCTTTTATGATATCACGATCTTACTTTGTCCTTGGGGCCAGAACGTGAGCCCAGTGCTGATATCGCTTCAGAGCATCTTGGAGAAGGACATACTGCAATAAATTCGTAATAATAGGGCATTAATAACTTTAATACTTAAGTTTTAAAAAATACTCTAAAATACTTAAAAATTGAGAGCAATTCCTACCGGATCTTGCTTGGGATTCGGTTTGAACGAGGCGAATTCCCTTTGAAGGGTGACAACTCCGATATCTTGACGAATGAGAGAGTTCTCGTTGAGGAGAGCACGTGGATTCGCTGCAACAGCAAACCTCAGTATATTGTAGGGGGGGGGGGTCGACGTTTGGAACGCATTTACCATTTCACTGTCTGTTCACTTGCTCTACAATTCGTCAGAGACTACAACTCACACATACGGTTGGATAGAAAAGATACAAATGCGCTCGAAAAGTCTATCACTAGTATAATGAAATTAATGTAATTACAGTAATTTCATCATACTGGTGATACTGTAATTACAGTAATTTCATCATACTGGTGATACTGTAATTACAGTAATTTCATTATACTACAGCTGTAAGAGGCAAAATATAACCATACTTTTCTTCTTGGCAGAAGCGACTTTCTTCTCTTCTTTGAGGAAATCAGCAATGGCGTCTTTCTTTCCTTAAGTGAAGTCGGACATAAATGAATGGGAGACGGAGCGGTGAACCTTTCCTGTTCTCCAATCCGTCGTATCGGTTGTCTTCAATGGCCTCGTCATCTCCTATAGGTTCCGTGTCTCCAAACAAGTCTCCTTCGCCAAAGAAGTCGCCCACATCATCGTCAAAGTCCATCTTAAGCCGAATTAACTCGTACGCTAAGCAAAATAAAAATATTTCAAAGGATCAAAATGTTTTGAAAGTTCCCGCGCATCATCCGCAAATTAGCATGTTTGAATTCACCGTTTCCACGGATGGCCGGAATCCGTGCGTGCGTGCGTGCGTACGCAAACATCTGCCAAGGCGCGCTCAAATTTCTGTTTTTCGCGTAGTAGATCATTCGATCGCTTCCCCAGCCTCTGTTACCCTTCACAGGCAACATTGAAATATTAGTCATGACCGCGTTTGATTCATACGGCGTCCTGTTGTTTGCAAGCATATCCGCCTAGAATTTCAAACGTTCGATTAAGGCGGAGAGGAAGAGGGGGAGCGAGATCATTATGAGGGGATCCTCGTTCCACCTCCGCTCTTATCGACTGACTTAGCTCATAGAGACATTTTGAACGGGTGGGAGGGAGACAGGCGCGTTCTCCTTTCACTCTACCTACGTATCCATGCATTGAGTAGTTATGACATACCTCGCCTCCCTCCTCTCTCCGTCTGATCTATTTGACTCCTCTCTCACTGTGCTTCATTATTGGGGAAAGCGTTCCTGCACGTTTCATCTGGCGCGCTAGCCACACAGATCGAGCCATAATTCCATACTCGAGTGTCTATCGTAGTGGTCTCGCCATACTTTGGTGTTATCGCTAGTGTAGTCTTCTCGGGTTGAATCCGGAACAATCAGCGCATTTCCCCCATTTTGTTGTTGTGTAATGCCCTCACTATGCGTGTTCTTTCCACCTCCTCTTTTTGTCTTTGATCGATGGCATCTGGAATATGTATTGAGTGTTTCATTGCAGGATTCCTACGATGCTCTCTCGTCAACTTCTCCGTCAGTCCGTTCGCTGCCAGTAAGCACACATTGCAAACCGTTTGTTCCGAGCCGGAATATCGATTGATTTGACCATATTATTGATTAATTTGGTATTTCATCATCGTTTGCAGATCATGGTGGTCTCACGTGGAGATGGGCCCTCCGGACGCGATTCTCGGTGTCACCGAGGCCTTCAAGGCCGACCCCAACCCCAAGAAGATGAACCTCGGAGTGGGCGCATACAGAGATGACCAGGTATGAATGACCACTTGGCATTGTGCCAACTTTCGTGGGCTGTTGCTTTCTGAGACGAAATTGCCTGATCTTCAGGGCAAGCCATTCGTGCTGCCGTCGGTGCGCGAGGCGGAGAGGAGAATCGTGGGCGAGAAGTTGGACAAGGAATACGCGGGCATCGCTGGCCTTCCCGACTTCTACGAGCGTGCCATCAAGTGGGAATTAGAATCATCTAAAGAATAGAATGGGAAATAGAAGTATGCAAGAAAACAACATGCCGTTTGTCGGGCAAACGTGACATTCTTTGGACAGGGGACATTTTCGACAAACCGTTCCCCTCGCTATATGACATCACTGACAAACAGTTTGTAGCTTTCTTGCATTCGGCTCCTGAATTGTGGTCGTATCCTCGTCACTCGTATCGATCGATATTGCAGGCTCGCCCTCGGAGACAATAACCCCGTCATATTGGAGAAGCGAAACGTGTCGGTGCAATCCATTTCTGGCACGGGCGCACTCAGAATTGGATCCGAATTCTTGGTTAGATTTCACATTAATTATGCACCTATTGCAATATTTGGACGGGTGACGAGTGCACAACTCGGAAAAAAGTACTACAAAAAGATGTACATTTGTGTCTTTTGTGTAACGGTCACTCCTCTGAACATTCCTATTACAAACAGATTTGAAAAATTACAAACAGATTTGAAAAATCATAGTTCACGAATATTTCTAACTATTTGCCTTTTCAGTCCAAATACCTCAAGAGCAAGGTGATCTACCAGCCTACGCCCACCTGGGGCAACCACATTCCCGTCTTCAAGTGAGTTTTTTTTGTTATTTTCAAACGCACCTTTGCGGGAAATTGATTCTGAGGTTCAGGTTTGCCGGCATGGAGGTGAAGCAGTATAAATACTACGACGCGAAGACGTGCGGTTTTGATGAGAAGGGTGCCCTGGAGGTTGGATTTAGGAACAGCGAGATACAGTATCCAATCATTTCCACTCAGGACATGGCCAAGATCCCGGAGGGAGCAGCCATTCTGCTCCATGCCTGCGCACACAACCCCACAGGAGTCGACCCAAGCGTTAGTATTTTGAATTTACAGCGAAAATCTTGGTGGGAAGCTCAAATTTTAATTTTCACGAAGAGATTATAGCGTGAGCAGTGGAAGAAGATCTCTGAAGTGTGCAAGAAGCGAAATCTCTTCGTGTACTTCGACATGGCCTATCAGGTATGACTGCCATTTATGATGGGCTCCTGCTAACTACCGTACTCTCAGGGATTCGCGTCGGGAGACGTTGATGGAGACGCCTTTGCTGTGCGATACTTCATCGAGCAGGGACACAAGATCGCGCTAGCACAGTCTTTCGCCAAGAACATGGGACTCTACGGTATGTACAAAGTGTCAGGAACTCTATCACTTGACTAGGGTTTACACTAGTCCAGACTCGCTGATAAGCAAGATGCACATCTTTCAACCTCAAATGATCACACATACATATCATGACTGTTTGCAGTTCAAAGATAGGCTTTTGTTAGAGTAAACATGGTCGAGTCTCCGAAATTGATTCCATAGTTCTTGCGGGATGGGTTGGTGCCGGTTCGGGTACGCTGTTGGGTCTACGTTTTCGACCCACCTTTTGAAGTACGATTTGAGTCTCAAATAACGTTTTGATTTCCCTTACAGGTGAGCGTGTGGGTGCATTCACTGTCATTTGTGCAGACAAGGAGGAGGCAGCCAGGGTGAACTCGCAGATCAAGATCCTCGTTAGTCTTTAGCCTCTATTTGTACTCTCAATCTCCCGATCAAACTATAAACTACACAAGTTGTTCAGGTCCGTCCCCTGTACTCGAACCCTCCCGTGCATGGTGCACGCATCGCCGCCCGTGTCCTGGGCGACCCTCAGCTGAGGAGCCAATGGTGGGTAGGCTACCGCATCCCTCGTGTGCACTCGTGCTGAAGCCTGGACTTTAGTATACTGTAATATGCTATCCTGCTAGCTACAGGAATCCTACTGTGATCCTACAGTATGCTAGTCCGGGCTTCAACAGAAGGGGGCCGGCCGCCAGCCGGGGGAGGGGGGGACGGGGGGGCGGGCGAGGGGGAGTGGCGGGAGGCGGGAGGGTGCGGGAGGCT
>JACMIF010000117.1:21429-32566 GCA_014805445.1 Diplogasteroides magnus | reverse complement strand
ACCCCCGCTGCGGCACCACGGTCCATCCCGGTATTTATGATAACCTTACACCGGATCGTGGCCTCGCACCGTATCCCCCCTTGGCCCCCAACTCATTTCCCCCCCGCTCTAAAAAAAAGCCCCCCCCCCCCCCTCTTGGTGATGTCTCCCAATGGTCGCTTCTTGCAGGTTGGAAGAGGTGAAGGGCATGGCTGACAGGATCATTTCCATGCGCACACAGCTTAAGGATCTTCTGGCGAAGGTAAGAGGGTACGGTAGATATGAAGAAGAAACATACAGCAAGAGGGATTACTGTAAGTCGAAGATGCAAACTTTGCAGGAGGGTTCTTCTCGCAACTGGGACCACATTACGAACCAGATCGGAATGTTCTGCTTCACCGGCATCAACGCGCAACAGGTATGTTTGAGGGGGGAAGATAGAACAAAATAGGAGCTTCAAGACCAGTTACATTGTTCAAATAGTTCATGTGCCGTGAGTTTGTGCCTAGTTTAGTATTTGTCAAAACACATAATTTGTCAAAACCGGGTTGAGAACCAAAAATTAATGTAATGATCACCCATAATCGGGTTGGACATGACCAATTAATCGGAGCAATGTCTGATTGTGTATACGTTGTTTGACCAACCTTTAGAACTATTGGTCCAATTATGAATATAATTCGGTTCAGGTGGAAAAACTGACGAAGAACCACTCGATCTACCTGACGAAGGATGGTCGAATCTCAGTGGCTGGCATTTCCTCGAATAATGTTGGATACTTCGCCAAGGCTCTCCATGACGTCACAAAGTAAGGGATAGTGACGTCATCGACCGATTGATAAGTGTAGGCACCCCTTTACCCTTTGCCCGTAACAAATATTCGAAAAAAGTAAAAAGTAGCATAATAGTAGATATTTATTTGACAACTTTTACATCTGTGTAGACTAGGGTTGTCGGTTTGACTAAGTTAGTCTGACTAGTTTTGATTGCCTAGTCAGTTGATTGAGAAGACAGCCTAATCATCGACTAGGTAATCACTGATTGGATGAGGCGAGATAGTCAACTGATTAGTAATCGCTTGACTAAGTAGTCTTGACTAGTTCGCAGCTCAATAATCAGTGATTATTTGAAATAATCAAGTTAATCAAGACAATCAAACTAATCATTCCATGTCGCGCTGTACAAAAGAATGATGACGGGGACTGTGGTGAGGGCAAAATGAAGGAGCGCGGCGTGGAATGATCAATTTGATTGTCTTGACTAACTTGATTATTTCGAATAATCACTGATTATTGAGCTGCGAACTAGTCAAGAATACTTAGCCGAGCGATTACTAATCAGTTGACTATCTCGCCTCATCCAATCAGTGATTACCTAGTCGATGATTACTTCGTCAATTTTTACTTTGATTGGGATTAGTCCCCCAGATAATCAAACTGTCAACCCTAGTGTAAACGAGGTTTGAGAGGAAAAGCTTTTGTTCATTTTATCCCCGTGTTAAGTTATGATTGTAAAACAGTGAATATTGTATTCTCTCTTGGTTGTTTTTATTAATCCATCCAAAAAACTATTACATCCGAAGTCCATTGATAGTTTGAGTTTTCCGATTCCGGTTATAATCGATTAGTCCGAGGTTGCGATAATTATTTTTATATGGTCGGTGAATAAATAAAAGACTTTTCCCCAACAACCCGAGAGTGTTCAATAGCACACATTCTACGTTGCGTAGAACAAAGAAGAGTGCGTCTTCGGATTGCTAAATAGATTTAGCCTATCCCTCCCTCCCTTCTTGTCTCCTCTCACTTCATGTCGTTATTTTGAGACACGCTGTCTCGTTCGAGTTCAAGGATTTGCAGAATGGGAATTAGGCACCGGAGGGCTTTCCCGGAAACGCCTCCACATGGGGTTTGCATTTGCAAGACTTTCTATGAAATCCTGCCTACGTATAAGACCAGCATCGACATGCTTGTATCTGGATATTCCATCCTGATGAAGGACAATTTGCTGAATGGTTAATATGAGTAGGAAATGCAAGCATAAGTGCACTTTTCTGTCGTCTGATTCCCTCGGAACGGTTGTCCATGACCAACTGCTCCGAATGGAATTAGGCGAATGAGAAATGCACTTGTGCTTGCTTTCCGATCCTGATGAAGATGCGGAATGATGAATCCTCTCGTCATCGAATATTCGTCTGGGTGGGATGCAAGTGCGCCAAGGACATTTGCGCATAATCGGTGAAATGGACACTTGCGCCGTTAGAATTACAAGAACGGTGGCGCCTGGTGGAATGGTGAGAACGGTCGATTTCACCATTACGGCGCAAACACCATGACGCAATTGTCTTTCACACATTCGTCTCTAGAATGTACCTTGGTAGCCCCCCTTGTTCATCATTCGTTTTTGAGTGCTTTCTCCCTTTGTTGTCTTCCAGTGGCAATTCTCGATTTGAGGGCACTTTGCCTGGCTTTTCTCTTTTATCCCAGTCCGTAGGCCGTCCAAAAGTAGACTTCCGCTTTTTACCACACTTTCCCCACCGGATTCTCCGCATTTCGCCCCTTCTCTAACGCCAGTTGACCTAAGCTCAGTCGGTTTCCTGCTTGGCGACATTGTTTCAGGGGCAATTCAGAACCGGAAGGAACTAATTGCGGTGGTTACGGTAGCCGAGGCAATTTTCGTTGCGGGAGTCCGTGGTGGTTCGAAAGATTAGCGAAGTCGTGTGATTGTTTCCAACCGCTACACAGCAAGTATCGAGTATTGATTACTGTAAATGACGTTTGATGGTTATTAGAGACCGTGAATCGGCGTCGAGCAGCTGTCTACAGCCACTCCGCAATGAGTCATAGGAAGGGAATGTACTTCGAGTCTCGAACCCATGAATCGAGAGCCGATTCATGGTCCCTAATGCTCATGCCTTGTATATTTCGGTTGTCCCAGATGGATTGCATTTGCGAAAAGGGGGTTGTCAGGTTCTCAAAACGATTCTTCCGGTTACTGTAAGCACTGATCGAAT
Source organism: Diplogasteroides magnus (assembly GCA_014805445.1). Lineage (NCBI taxonomy): Eukaryota > Metazoa > Nematoda > Chromadorea > Rhabditida > Diplogasteroididae > Diplogasteroides > Diplogasteroides magnus. The sequence goes on along the minus strand of JACMIF010000117.1, from coordinate 29,577 downwards.
TGCGTTTGTCGTTCTCCTAAAGGAGGGTCCTGAGGGGAAAACATGGGCTGTAAACTCGAGTCGTGGCCCTATTCGGTATGTTCTTCTCTATTTTCTGTTTACGCGGCGATATTCGAGAATGGATAGAAAGAGGATGAAGAGGGGGAGAGTGTCCGTGACATGACTAAAGTGAGGGAGAGGGGAGGAGGATTGAAGGTCCACCCTTTTAGGGGATTCAACTCACAGGATCAATTCAACGACGGTTGTATGTTGAAGAGAGACTTTCTTTTCCAATTCTGCATCGTTCACCGTGCTCAAATTGTTATTTTGCTGGGACGTAACACGTGTAGGCTATAAAGTGTCAAATGTCGCTTCTTGACGATGGTAACTGGAGTGATACAGTGTTCGTCCTGGCTAGGGGTTCAAAATCGGTAAATTTGTCGTCATTCTTCTCCGCCGCGCCGTTGTCTCATTCCCTCGGTGACGACCGCACTGCGGAGAGGAATGACAATACATTTGCCAATTTTGAACCAACTGGTTCTGGCGTCCTTCCATTTACTCCTCCGGTTCTCTGTCCACTTTCGTGTATTTACGGTGGATAGAAGCGTCGTCCATTACTTTCCTCCCTGTTACAGTCTTCCATTACTAATCCATTACGGTTCTCCTCCGACTACAACCACTTTTCACTCCCAATTGGCTCCTAGTAGGGAACGACTTTTGGACAGACTTCTCTCTGTGTTCTCATTCGACCGGTCATCTACATGATGAACGATGATGAACACGAGAGAATGACTCACAGTTGCGTACGGACGAAAAACGGCCCAAAATCGTTTCATAGTTCTAAGTAGGGGTTCTAAATTGGTAAATTTGTCGTCATTCTTCTCCTTCGTGCAGTTGTATCATTCCCTCATTGTCAAAGACTACAGCGCCGCGGAGAACAATGATGGCAAATTTACCGAATAAGAACCGCTAGTTCCTAGGATGTACAGTCCTCCATGACTAATCCATTACGGTTCTCATTCGAGATCTCGAATCGACTGACGAAGTGCATTCCTTTTCTCTAATCCATTCTCGAGCGGTTGTCTTTCAGCTACGGGACACAACCGCTCGGGAGTGAATTAGGGAAAAGGAATGCGTCGATTCGAGGTCTCTAGTTCTCATCCGACTACAACCACTTTTCACTTCCAATTGCCTCCTTCCTCGGATGTTCCCAAACCCTCAAAACTACTTTATTTTTGCACAACGACTAGTCGTCGTAACATATTTTATTCGTTCTGTCCGAGGCAGAAGAAAATAATTTGCCGTCTCATTTCTTCCCGTTTGACGTTTATTCTCGCTCCCATAGTTGCAAGAGGGGAATTAGATGACCTATTTGGATAGAGACACAGGGGAAAGGAGAGAGTGCAGAGATGACAGAGTGCGTGGGGAAGCGACTTCTGCAGACGAACGGACATGTGTCAAAGACGACACAGGTCCTGTGGTTTCTATCGTCTTCTTCTCTTGGAGTCAACATGTCCAATCAACCACAGAAGAGTATTAGCTAGGGGTTCCAGATCGGTAATTTTGCCACCATTCTTCTCCGCTGTGCTGTTTGGTGTTTCTAAAACGGTAATTTTATGCGAGAAAGTTCTTTTGTCTTTCGTCTAATTCCCTCGGAGCGGTTGTCTATCACATGAGGGAGAGATCCGCCCTTCGGAGATTAGACGAATGAGAAATGATGAACTTTCTCGCATAAAATTACCGTTTTAGAAACATTGGTGCTCTTATCTCACCTCCTGATAGAAAACCGCGCCGCGGAGAGGAATGACGACAAAGCACCGATTTAGAATATCCCAGGATTTCCGAGAAATAGGCTGAAAGCTCTGCTGTTCTGGATGTTCTCACGGTTCACATGTCATGGGGACAGCACTTCCGGCCCCTGCGGTTCCCTGTTGTGACTCTCACTTCACTTTCTGACTAGAGCTTATTTGGAACCTCTTCCAAATGGGTAGCCCTCTCTTTCGAAGAAGTTTGTGAGACCGGGCGATTTTACACCAAAACATGAAATTGAAACGGAGAAAGAAGGCACTTTTTTCATCATTCTAGCGCAATTGTCCATTACGCTCTGGTCTTTCATCCGTGAGATTAGGGAATGACTTATAGGCAGTTTTTCGCCCGTGCGCACCGGTGAAGTGATTCCCTTTCCTACATCATATATGACCGGTCGAATGAGAGCACAGACAAAAATCAGTCCAAAGGTCTACGTGAGATTAGACCAGACGAAGGTTGTTGACGAATTGCGATTGAATCTCATCCTGTTTGGACAATGAATGCTTCTTCAGTCTGCGTGCACTTCTTCAGGTGTTCCCTTTCCTTCTTTCCTTTACCTCTTCATCCCGAGAGAGTACGGTAGAATGAGAGAGCACAGAGATGTCATACAGTCTCGTCGTCGCTTCCCCCGCCAAATGCAGTTGGTCCTCCTCTATTTCCACGGCGCGTGCGCGTCTGTGTGCCTAAACAATCACTTTGGAGGTAATTCACCCGGTATTTCTCCCTCTCCCTCTACCGTAATCTGTCGTCTTTTCTTCTTCACGGACACAGATCCGAATCCCGAGTACTCTGCACTAGTCAGGACATCTCACTTCTAGGGGGCCTCCGCCCGAAAAACAATTCCCGAGGGAGGCATCTTTGAAGAGCGCCATGCTCATAAGGAAGAGAGGATTGACGTCTGAGTGGTGACACCACGATGGCGCAAACGACAACTGCCTATCTCACCAGGATGGGGCAAAGTTTGCTGCAAAGCGGTCCCCAGGGGGCCATTTCTTGTGGTGCTTTCAGTGTCTTTCTCTCAATATCTCTCATTTCTTTGCAAAGTCTTCCACTCCTTCGTTGTAGGGTACGCATTTACGAAAATTGTAACCCCCCCCCCCCCATCTCCATTGAGCGGTTATCTATCGAAGTGCGAGACAACAGCGTCGAAAAGATTGGGAACTTTAGAATTTAATAAATACGTTCCCAACTTCGTGGAATCCCCCTCCTTGCAACTACTCATTCCGTTGTTGTATTCCAAGTCCTGTCTTTTCTTTAGGGAGTTCCTAATGCGTCATCAAGTTGTTTTCCCCCCTCTTCTACCAACAATTTTGTTGGTGAATCCATCTTATTTCGGACTGGAATGAACAACAAGAGCGCCATGGATGGACATTTGCGCCCTCATGGTGAAATGGACAGATGCGTCATCGTTTTCGGCACTCTAACGGTGCAATTGTCCATTTCACCAAAACTGCGCAATGTCCTACGCGCTCCTGTCTTCCAATCTCCGATTCACCTCTTCTCGTTCGACTTGTTTTCGTCTTTCTACACGGGACGTCAAATGACGCATTTTCGTTCAAGAAATCGGCTTCTGGATTCAAACGTATATGAGAAAAAACGTGCTCATAATTGACGTAGACGGGTCTTCGACGTCGTCTTTGATCTCAGAAGAGGGTCCGGAAGGATACAACTTCTCACTAAATAGGAGTTATTGCCTCTCTCTCCATCCGATAGAGCCTACTACTTATAAGAGGGTTGAATGACCGCGAAATGCCTGAACTCTATGTACAATATTGTCATAGAAGTCCCGATTGTATCCTTCCTGGAACCTCTCAAACCACACACGCAGTCACAATCTAAATACGGACTTCCTTCATTCCCATCCTATTCAAGCGACTATTTATGTGTGTGTGTCTTGTGGTCTTTGACCTTCCGCAGTTGATTTCAATCGAGTCTCCACGAGGTCTACTCTGCATAGTGATGTCGCCTATTTGTATGTGAGCAAGTCCATTCCGGGCACTTCTCCATCACGAGGAGATCCCCTTTCTCCAGCCGGTCCTGCCCGTAGTTTCCAAATCCGTCCCTCCATACTTATCCCTTTTATCCTCTTTTTTTCGAATTTCCTCACATATCAAGTAGATGGTTTCCCAAATTAGAACTGTCGTTTTGCCCAACTTTTGGAACTCTAGTCTTAGAGTTCCAACCAAAACGCGCTTCCTTCTATTCATCCTTCCTTCTCTTTCCTCGCTGAGAGTGGTGTATAACGGTTCTGTAACGTCCAGTCCCAAAACGGCAGTTCTTATTTGGGTAACCACCATCACGCGATCTACAGTCTTCTCAAGCTTACAAACGTTCTCGTCACCAGGAAGTTTTCTATGCTGCGTAGTATTATATTTCTGAACATCACTTCTGTATTCCGATCCCCTGTGTCATGTCACATTCTATTCTTGACGTTTCTTGAGATGTCGTGTTGTGGTCAAATGTGTCTATTCAGAATCCAAGCACAAGTGCACATTTCTGTCGCCTAATTCCCTCGGAGCGGTTGTCCATCACGTGAGAGAGACAACCGCTCCGATGGAATTAGTCGACAAAAATGTGCACTTCTGCTTGGATTCCGTTCCTATTCATGACTGTTCCTCCTTCACGTATTATTCAAATACTGAAACTTTCGCCCATTCTTGAACCAAGAAGTCTTCACACAGAAAAATAACTACCACCCAGCGGTTGTTTCATGCGCAGTCATAACTGCCGACGCCCCGCAGGAACATATAACTACCGCGCTATAACTGCGGTAGATTTTTTGCTGTGTGTTCTCACGCCTGCAATGCAATGACGAAGTGCGTATTCTTGACGGCTTTCTGTTTCTCTACTCACGGAGATCTCCTAGTGCGAAATATATATTTCTGAAAGATATTGTTTAATATTATAAATGCTCTTGACTGCCTAATGTTTCCTTACATGGACCTCCTAGTGCGATATATGTATTCGGTTCTTCTGTTTCTTCTTTCTCAACTAAAGGGATTAGTGTCAAATAATCAGCCGCGATGTGTTGTATCTAGTGAACGGAATCCAAGCAGAAGTGCACATTTCTTTCGTCTAATTCCATCTGAGCGGTCGTCCATCACGAGAGAGAGAGACAACTGCTCCGAGAGAATTAGACGACAGAAATGTGCACTTCTGCTTGGATTCCGTTCCCTAGTTGTGTCTCTAATGCGCGGCACTGCCAATAGACTCCGCGATCTTTCTTAAACACATTTGTCCCGTTTAGGGGGTTCGAAATCTAAAAATTTCTCGTCATTCTTCTCCGCAGCGCGGTTGTCTATCAGGGGCGTGAGACTTCTGGGGCTAATTTACCGATTTAGAACCCCTAGTCCCGTCGAGTTCGGGAGCCCGTTCTTTGTTGAATTGAGACCTCATTCTTCTTCCTTGCTCCCCTCCTAAGTACTTTCTCTCGGAGACTACCGACTAGGAGGACAGACAGTAATCCAAATTCCTAAGCTCGAACTTTCATAAAAACATGTCCTTTTGCTCTTGGAACACCGTTATTTGCATAATATCCAGTTCAAAAGACCACGCTTTGATGAAAGCTCGAGATTAAACGTGCAGATTACTGCAGAGGCTGGAAGAAGACCAGGATGTGGGCTTTATCTTCTCAACCTTCTCAGATCAGAACCGGGTTCTGGTTCCAGAGTCAGAGCGAGGGAGAGAGAGCAGGGAAGCGATAGAGACGCAGAGGATGCGTCTCTTCTCGACATGGTCATCCATCATGTTGCGTTCGAGGAATTAGGACCTATGATGACGAGAAATGAGGTAGAAAGGAGAGAGTGCAGACAGTTAGAGTCCCCCTATATGCGTTTCTTCTTTTGAAGGAAGGAGAATGAAGTGAAATGCAACGTTTTGGTCCTTATGGATGGCTTCTAAATTTGCCCGTTACCTTATTCCTAGAAAATTACATGATTTGTTTGTTAGTGTTTGCGTCGGCCACACATATCTATTCTTGAACGTGGTCCTACAGCTCATGCATACTGTACCTCAATTGAGGATCCAAGCCATGGTGTCCATCAAATATTGCCCCATAAACGTGCTTGATTAGTCCGGGTAATAAAGCGAGGGCTGAGAGGGCATTCCGTCTCTTCTTCTCCACTTTTCTGGCCTCATTTGTATGCAGAAACCCCCTCTTCTCCGTTTCCTCACCTCTTTTCACCCCTTTAACAGTCCTCTCCCCCTTTCCTCCCTTAGACCAAAGCCCCTCTTCTCATGCCAATCTAAGTAGAATTAGTGTCTGTCCTTCATTGGGTAAGAGTGTCTGACACTCTGATTCTCTCACTTTCCTATGATCTCTCGGTCTAACCGTATTTTCCCATTCCACGCTTCCTTACGGTTTCCGGATGCTGCCCGAATGAGCCACGGATTTGCTAATCAGCGGAATCGTTCAAGTCCGGTTCCTTAGATGCCGTGCACTCTGTAGTACTAGCGACGTACGTTGCTTATTCATGCTTCGGAAGATGGGGAGAGAAGAGAGAGAGAAGGAGGGGGTTTCCTCGCCAACTCACTCATTGTTCTACTTCCTTGAGATCGCCGCTATCATCGCCAGCCATAGCTCAGTTGGTAGAGCGGAGGACTGTAGATCCTTAGGTCACTGGTTCGAATCCGGTTGGCTGGAACGGCTTTTTTGTCGCGGAACATGTTCTGTTGTTCCAAATATTCCCTGCAGGTTATCTTTTCTTGTGTGCGGCAAGCCTGTTCACATATTCCGAATTCACAATTCGCGTTTAGCCTTGGCCGGCAGTCTAACAACAGGAAATCAGTAGAAAATCATGTCTTCCTGCTGTTTTCTTTATCGCTTCTCCACATTCCAGGGTGAAAGGCTAGATCGTCATGGACAATTGCGCCGTTTTCTTCGTCGCTCTCTTGGCGCAAATGACCAAATCACCATTATGGCGCAAAGATCCATGACTCTCTTGTCATTCTCAGGAATTCATTTCTCTTGAGCTGCCGACTGAAGTGATTGAGATTGAATGCCGCATGAATCTTCCTCTTTGCTGCTCTAATCTGTTCCCAGGATCTGGAGGGGAGGTGCCAACTAGGGATCGCATTATGGAACGAATTTTGGAATTCCATAAATATGAACAAGAGCGCGTCGCTCACTCATTCCGTTCCAAAAAGTTCCAAAAAGCGGTGGGAAAATGAATTTTGGAATTCCAAAAATGAGTGGAATTCCATAATTATTCTCGCTTATTTTAACCTTCTGAGTCATTTACTTAGTTTTTGCTAAAGAATCTATTTATAAAATGAATAATTAAGTCAAATAGAGTCAATTTCTCGTTCCAAGAACAAGTATTGTTGATCTCTTACCAGTAACAGTACATTGAATATTACAACCCAGGCTATTTGAACTTATGTTTCAATCACAGTGCTTCACAACATGTCCTAATAGCTCAGCTGGTAAATCAGCTGGCTGATATGTTACGATATGGCTGGACCTACAGATTCAACTTTTTAAAGCATATTTTCTTTTGCCAAATTTGAGAGTGAACTTCTATAGTGTAGTGCACTCAAATAGTTTAAAATATACACCTTGCAATCCGTAGTAATGTGACTAAGGTGGTTTCATTATCATTTGTCGCGTTGAACATGAAATAAACGCCTTTTTATTTTTGGAATTCCAAATATTTATGGAATTCCATAAATCGACCGCGTTCCAAAAAAGAAATGAAGGAGGGATGGCCGTTCCAAAAAGAAGGGAGACCGATTTTTGGAATTCCAAAAATAAGGAATGTTCCATAATGCGATCCCTAGTGCCAACTGTTCGTAGACAAATGGCATAACCACAATGGAATACTTTTTTCCTCATCTCTGTTCCTCGAGATCTTGCCATTTTCTTGATCTCGACCAGATGAATGACTCTTCACTAGAGACCTAACTAAGTGCATTCTTTTTTTCCTCTAATTCAATCAATTCAATCCGAGCGCTTGTCTATCAGCGGCAAGAGACAACCGCTCAAAAAGGAATTAGGGAAGAAAAATGCACTTTGAGAGTCGATTCGAGGTCTCTACTTTCCACAATGAACTACCCTCCCCTACCGAATAACGGTTCTAAGTAAAGTGGTAAATTAGTCGTCATACTTCTCCGCCGCGCTGTTGTCAATCAAGCGTGAGACAACCGCTCTGCTAAGAAGAATGACTACAAATTTTCCGATTTACTCTTATTGTTAGAACCCCCTACTACCGAGTGGGGAGTCCCTCCCAATCCCCCTGTTTCCCCCTTCTTCGGGGGGGGGGGGGGGGGGGGATGGGGGGGAAGGGGGGGGTGTTGGGAAGTGGATTGGGAGGGATTTAAAATGACCGGTGGAATTGGGGTGGGGAGTGTGGGTGCCCGCCA
>JACMIF010000117.1:0-21419 GCA_014805445.1 Diplogasteroides magnus | reverse complement strand
CCCCCCCCCCCCCCCGCCGCCCCCCCCTCCGGGGGGGGGGGGGGGGGTGGCTTCTGCTGTCAGTGTGGGATGATGTCTCAGTGAATGGACTGCCTTTCAAGTTCCGGAGGGAAGTCTGTCTCTGTCTGTCTGTGCCCTCCTCATTCCCCATGCTCTCACATCCTCCCTTGACAAAGACTTCCACTGTTTAGCGCCAGACTCATCAGACACTGACTTGTTGTCACGAGTTCCTCTTCACTAAACTGCCCAAGTCTCACAATGTTTTGAATTCGGCCATTGGCGGGAATTTGCAATTTCCCGACCACACAGTAGCCCCGTCCTTTAAACTGAACGTTGCCAAATATCGAGTCCGCTTCATTCCTTCTTAAGAAGACCTTCTCGTCTCTTCTCAATCTTATTTGTTTTGAGTAAGGGCCCTTGGGCAACCTCATTTTCGTTCGTTCACGATGTTGCAGACGATTTGATGAGCTTTTTGAGGTCTTTTTGAGCTTTCGAAGCCAGATGGTTGTGTTTAGGGGAGGTCTAAATGATCCAATGCTGCATGATCCACTCTAGGGGTTCTAAATCGGTAATTTTGTCGCAATTCTTCTCCGGAGCGCGGTTATCGCACCCCCGATAGAAAGTGGGGCTACGGGGAACAATGGAGACAAATTTACCGATCTTGATCCCCTGATCCACTCGTGACTGCTTGATTATGATCCTCCACTCATCTTAACCAAGTTTCGAATCCGATTGACCTCACCGTTCTATTCATGGAATTCTCCCTCCCCCTGAATATTCCGTTCCACTCGTTCCTACCAGTCCTCCCCCTGAGTTCACAATTGTTTATCCGGTCACAGTCCCTGCCAAATCCTCGGGAAAAGCCTCGTCTCGACAAGATGGTCTCTCTGAGAACATCTCTCAGCTTCAACCAACTTTATAGCTTCTTTTCAAGCGAATCTGCTGAATTCAGTGCACTATTCATATAAACCTACTTGATATACCGAGTACGAACTCCTCTCTCAATTCCTCCCTGCGCACCCTCTCATTTGCGTGCTATCTCGTCGTTTGTCTGACCATTAGCCATGATTTCCAATAGGTTTTACGTGTAGAGCCTGACTTTCAACTCTGTTTACATCAGGAGTTCAAAAAACGGTAACTTTGCAGTCATTCATCTCCGCCGCGCCGTCGTCTATCATGGAGTGAGAGAACCGCACTCCGGAGAAAAATGACAACAAATTTACCGTGTTTGAATCCCTAGTTTACATGAACAATACTTGCTTCCTTCTTGTCCTGAGTCCAGAGAACAGTCCTTGCTTACTTCCGGGGAGTGAGTAGCCAGATCTTTGGGCCTAATCGTTTCGCTTCAATCTGCTGCAGATCTTGACATAGACTCTTTACTCTGTCCATGGAAATGGAAGCCCTTCTGAGGTGGGCGAAACTCCCCGGAGACTGCTCATCAAGCAGTTTGTGAGAGGATGAAGAGAGAAAAAGAGGATGAGGGAGGATCCAAGAGGGGGATCCCCCTACCTTCCTCGGCTTGAGAATCCTCTTTATAGCCTTAACCCCGTGATTGATGCTACAAAATCGTCTCTCAATACCCTTCTGATTATGAATGTTTCTGAATTTCCATTCGTTTTTCTGCGCAAAAGTGTTGGATGCCCCCTTCCAACTAGACTTCGACTTCTGGATCTTTCGATGCAATGGGATATCTCTAAAATACGAGCGTTCTGGTTGGGTTTCGAAGCTCTTCCAGGCATCCTTCTTGTGTGAACCATTGTCTAGGATGGGTAAGAGACAACAGAAAATTGCTAGAAGCAGCGGAGCACATTTCGGAAATTCTAACCTCCCTAATCTCCACCGAGCGATGGTCTTCTCAAAGTGAGAGACAACAGCTCCGACGTGATTGGGGAGGGGTTATAATTTCCGAAAATGCGTTCCCTAGTCAGGAGAGTGGCACTTTTCACAAGTCTCCTTTAGAACGCGGTAACCGTAGATCCGTGGCATTCCCATTTGAAAGTGCACGAGATTTTATTGGAACGGGGGAAAACTGAGTCCTTTTCGTCTGAAGAGTTCCGTTGGTTAGCGAGTGGAAGGATTGTGAGAGTTACGGCGGTTAGTGAGCGGGCGAATAAACAAATACGCGAATTTGGTGTGTCAGCTATGGAGGGAGAACAATGAGGTTTATTCGCCACACCACGCACGCCCCCGCCCAAATTCGGGTGCTTTCGAGGAAAAATATTAGGTAGGAGGGGTGGGGAATGCTGAGTATTTATTGTGCTCTTGCTCTAGCGAATAATTATTCGTGCAAACGTTGGTGGTTATGACTCGGTCCAAGGAGAAATCCATTTATTCCATCTCTATTAGCATTTGAACATCGTCGCAGGCACGCACACACAAAAATACATGCACTTTTCTGCAGATATATCCGTAGATTCCACACCAACTGAACATATCTGCTTCTTCTCAGTCTCGGGTTCTACTGTCGCTGAGAGGTAGATATTAGTATCAGTTGGAGGAGTCTGAGGTTGATTATTCTTGTAATCTGAAGTGAAATGCGTTCTATATGTAGTGCTGCGGAAACATAAGACGAATCACGTCTAGAGACGTTTAATGCGACGAAATAGCATGTATTTAAATATGAGAGAGCAACCGTTTTACAGTCACGAAATCATGGGTAGTGTTCGTACTCGGAATATCAGCCCAGTTTACATGAATAATAAGAGCGGATATTTTTCTGTGCATCCCTTGTCTAGAGCAAAGGTTGCAGCGCTTCTCGAATGCAAAAGTGAATTTGGCAGCTTTTAGAAATTCGCAAATCCGATTTGTTTATCCCCGGCGTCCTTTCACAAATGCATTGTATGAATAGGATGAGTGTTCAGGGGGAACCTTCTGGATGGGAATGCCCCCCTCTCTCCCCTTGGCAGTTCCACTCCCATCGTAACCCGGCACATGTTCGATGCCGTAAGAATGTTCGTGAGATCCTTGGTCCCTCTTCCCCCATGTAACTGCCCCGCAAAGTGCTGTTTTTGCGCTTCTTTGTGAACTTTGCGGCAGCTCCTCTGTCTCGTCTCGAGGTGTTTCTATTCGATATGTCGACAAGATGTTCGGATTCGTCCTGGTCAGAATACGGACTTCTAAAACGGAAATTTTACGCATTTTTCATTCGTCCAATTTCCGCGGACTGGCTGCAGCTACGTTCGATAGACAATCACCCTACAGCTGGTTTCTAGTTTTGGAAACACTGGTTAAAATGAGAGTCCTTGAACTGACGCCACTGCTCTCATTAGTTTATGGAACAGACGACTTTTTCTTTGAAAGAAAGAGCAGAGAGTGCATTCTGACGCGAGGCTAGTTTAAAAAGGAGTCAGACTCTAGTCTATGTTGTCTATATTAGGGGAGGCCGTTTATGTGCGAAATCAGTTATGTTTCGCTGACCCTCAAAGTTATATATCCTCTGTGAAACATAACTGATGTCGCGTACAAACTGCCAGCCCTAGCCTATATATTGCATGTTGAAGACTCTTTCGTTGACGTGGGACCACCCTCGTTCGTTCCTGAAAAGCGTTCAGAGATGTTATGTGATGTGTTTCCGGCCCTCATCTCTCCATTCGTCAATCTCGATTCCTGTCAGCCATATCTCAACAGAATGTATGTATATATCTCCATATCCATCGACTAATCCCCTCTGAAGGCCTTTCTCTTCCTCCTATCTTCGACTCGGTTCTCACCCATATCCGGGACCGAAAATCACACTGAAACGCGATCCTGGTTTTCTCAGTTCTTCCTCTTTTGAGAGTCCTTTCTAGTGGTGGAAACATCCTGATTTACCCGCCTCAAGGGAAGATATTCCAGTCGGGGAGAGACAGACACACCGGAACCCAGTCGGTCGTCATTCTTCCTCCTTCCCCATCGGTCGCCCCTCTTCCAGACTACGTTGACTGCATTTCCGGTTGTGGAACCCGCACCGCTTAGGTTTCACCCTCGAGAGTTCATAGCACTTTGAGATATCGCAGACTTTCTTTTCATATTCTGCATGCTGACGTGAGACCTGATGTGAAGTTTTTTTTCTGCCGACTTACCGTATTCCCTCGGTATCAGTGGGACGTTTGTTAGGTCACAAGTGCGCCATCTTGTTCCTTGTTTCGGCCGTTATTTCGTTGCCTCCTCGGTCCTTTCTCCCTTTCTCCTCTTGACATGAGGAACTGATTTCCATCCTCTTCCTCACTCTCTTTTCGACTCCTCGTGATGTTGTCCACATCTGCAAGAGTTACGAAGGGAATACCTTAATCGCTGATCTTCATTCGTTCCCAGAATCAATGTCCTGCCGTCAGGGTTTGTGAAGGGTTTCTAAAAGGATGATGAATTAGAAACCCAATCGGTTGTGAGGCTTCATAACTTTCAGGCGAAGCCCAATGATAAGCACTCGTGTATATACTTCCTTTAGCATTTATCGGTGTTCCAGCTTTAGTCAAGCTAATCGCTCTTATGAGTTCTGCTTAGTCTCTCATAGTACGATAGGAATAGTTTCTGAGCCTTGTTGCAAGAACAGACAAGGAGGAATGAGAGCTGTGCAATTTTTTCCTAAATATTCTTTGTACGTCTTCTTTGGAGTAGGAATTCCTGCCTCTCTCATCTTCCTTCCCTCTTTCACTGTAGAAGGTCAGACAATTCTTATGAATTCTTCGTGAATTCGGGTTCAGTCCATCCTATTATAGTTTCTCGCTTACGGTTAGATATTTGCTCCAATCTGTTAATTAACGGTTGCTGGAATTTAGTGGGGTATGTGAATTTTCTCAATGAACCAGATATTCCATTCGTGGCTATGCAACTTCCTCGAGGTAACTTCGTGATGTTTGTATTACAGATCGATCCGCGTTATCCGAAGAACGGCCTTTCCTGTTTTCTTCTTTGCCGTAGTCTCAGTGTAAGGGAGGATTCAGGGCCATGACAACCCCGCTTTATCCATTAAAATGCCTGGAAATCTCATCATTTGGTTGTTTTTCTGGGTCTTGAGAACAGTTTGCGCTGTGGGCGGAAAGTCCTACACACACAGAAAAATACTGCCAATTCCCCTCAATCAGTTTGAAACTGCCAAGCATTGACAGTTTATCTGCTACATACGGTAGTTTCGAAATAACGGAGGGGATGGGCAGTTTGAAAATGCAAATATTGACAGTAGAACATCCTCTTTTCTCGTATCTGTTCCTTCGTTGATATTCAGGTTAATCCATTGTTCTCAGTTACATTTTCTCAGATGTTTTTGGTTCAACTTTGAATGGATAAACATATGTACTATGTATGTATTCTGTCTTTCCCATCCCCGCTAATCTCGCAATCCGTTGACATTTCATTGAGCATCCCACATTCGCATGCAATAATCATCAAGTGAAGCACCTTTGCTTCTCTGCGTCTCTACCTTCCCTACCTCCCTCTCCCTCGCTCTGTGTTCTCTGTGCTCTCTCCTGAACAGTGTTTTCTCCATTCGAACGAACGCGATGATTCTGACCTGAAACATTTATGACTGTTTGCCTCCCTTCAGAAAATGCCTCTGAAGCTGCTCATCACCCGTTCGAAATAGAAGTACAAGGTGAGCCCAACTCCCGAGGGGAATTTCTCGGTTACGGTAACTTTTCGAGTCCTGAGAGGTGAAATGGGGGTTACTGTAGATGGCGCTTCTGCTCGTGCGATGTCTGAGGAGGCGATCGAGGGCACTATTTGCCGTTCCCATTCTCCTAGTGATCGGAGTATTTTTGGCTACGAGTCGAGGTCAGACTTCCCATCTTACGGTGTTTAGTGAATGTCAATTTTTAGAAGCCTCCCTGCAGAATGTTGAGCGAATACCCCAACGACATCTCATGGGCCTGGCAAACACAATCATTACCTGTAGCAAGTTGGTATATTTCGTTCCATTTCTCAATTCAATTCCGCTATTCTCAGCAAATCGGAATCGTCCGCTGCCGGAGAAGACGGAGGGCAGTTCCCTCCAGATTTGTTCACCCTGGAACAGCGACAGAAGGGCTTAGGTACATATCTCTGATTCCCGCAGCGAAAGTCTTGATACGGTAACTTTTAGTGGTATTCCACGTCGTGGGCCTCGTCTACATGTTTGTTGCTCTGGCGATAGTGTGTGATGAGTTCTTCGTCCCCGCACTGGGAGTCCTGACAGAGAAGTTGGCCATCTCAGATGATGTCGCGGGTTGGCGCCAACATTTGAATTCAAAAAATTCGCGCCCTGCTTTCAGGAGCAACCTTCATGGCTGCTGGAGGCTCGGCACCTGAATTCTTCACTTCGGTGATTGGCGTGTTCGTTGCACAGAATAACGTTGGCATCGGAACGATTGTTGGTGAGTTGATTCCCGACTGGAAGATGTGGATACGGTATCTGCAGGCTCCGCCACATTCAACATCTTGTGTGTTCTGGCATTCTGTACTCTTTTCTCGAGTACCGTGCTGCAGTTGACGTGGTGGCCGTTGTTCAGGTGAGAAATTGGGGGGAAAGGTAACGCCATTTGGACATTTGCGCCATAACGGTGAAATGGGCAGATGCACACCGTGACAATGCTGAGCACGATGGATCCGCATCCATTATGGCGCAAATGTCCGTGGCGTTGGTTACGGGTTCTAGATAAATCGGTAGTAGCTTCTCATTCGTCTGGTGCCCTGGGTGCCGTTATTTCTGTGAGCGATAAATAACCGCTCCGAGGAGATTAGACGAATGAGAAATGGACTTTGCTACCGATTCGGAAACACTGGAATGTGTTGTCTTTCAACTCTATCTTCTCAAATTGTCATCGTTTCACATTAAGAGATGTCTCCATTTACATCTTTGCGCTATTTCTGCTTGGATTCTTCTTCTTGGACGAAAAAGTGGGTTCAAACTACAAACTACAACTATCAAGTACAAGATAAATAGTATGCATCCTAACGGAATACCCAGTACACTCGTTACGTTTTTTGACCGACTGTGTCTCTCTAATTTTGCGCACTATTTCGTCGTTTCTCTGACCCACAGGGGTGATTTAGCTTATATTTCACTCAGACTATTTATTAGAAATTGAGACTCTGACTAATGCATAATACCAAAGATCAAACTACAAGTACAAGATACCAAAGATCAAACAACAGATCACGTGGATGGAGGCAGCGGCTCTCTTCGGAGTCTACATATTCTATGCAACGTTCATGAAATTCAACGAGCGAATAGAAAGATGGGTCAAGACTACTCTTCTACATGAAAAGTGAGATCAAACTACGGACATACGAAGATCAAAGATCAAACTACAGATATGACGAAGATGGAAGTCCCGAGGAGACGCTCACCTTGAACACGACGAGTACACTTCCGGTGAATGGGAACGGGAACATAGTGAGCAAACTACAAACTACAACGATCAAAGATCAAAGTACAGATCAAGGATGACTCCGCGGCCTTGCCTCCCAGTAGTCAATCAGCTCAAATGAAGTTGGAGAGAACTCACTCGCTCGGGACGAGACGGCGATCCTCACTGAACCGGCGACAGTCAATTCCCATTCTTCACACCGGTCGGGCCCCTGCCACGACAATCTGGGTTACGGTAACATGTTTCAGGGGCCATGTTCCGAAATGGAATCGTGCAGCTGATGAACCACCATCTGGAGCAGCTGGCCGAAGGCGAGATATTTCTTTTCCACACACATACACAGAAAAGGCTGTCACTGAATCTGTCAGATTCACGATTGACAGTTTGTCAACTTGTCTGGCAATCTGACAATTTCATTGACAGTTTCTTTTCTGTGTGTAATGCTTCCTTGCTTGTGTATCATTGTCACATTCAGACGATACAAGTGTTGCATCGAAAGACTGTCTGGGTTGGTTTCCTATGTCACCCTTGAAAATCGTCGTGAACCATCGTAACTTTGTAGTATCACAAACTGACTAATAATCCCATTACCTCTTTCGTGGTTTGTGTGACGAGAGTTAGATGTGTGCCCCTAGGTCTGATTCAAATTGAACTACCGTAATTCTTTCTGCAGGGCTAATGTCTTCGCGGCAGCATCACTCATACCACGCCTTGTTGAGAAGTACCGTATCCATATTGATCGAGTGATGAATATAGAATCAATATATACATGAGATTACTGTATCTGTCCCCGTAGCAGTGACGTCTACCCTATCCTGTCTCCACCTTTCAATCGATAATCAATCACACTCACTCATATCACCTCTTCTAGCAATCTGGTTCAGTTGTCCAGGACCTTCTTTGAGTTACAGGACCCTGTCAGCCGCGACGCTTGAACCAAGGCGTTGCGGTCAGCGACCGTGAACTCAAAGAAATCAAAGTGGCTCTGAACCTAACCTCGTTTTGCGTTTCCCGTCTACTTCTGTTCCACTCGTCCCTTCCTGGGTGTCTTTCCCCAATGCAAAAAGTGCACCTCTGATGTCTCTCACCACGATTGTGTGGGTGTACTGTAAATGTGGCGGGAAATTCAATTCATAACTTTGCCCTGGTTCAGGAGAAAGTGAGAGCGAGGAGCGTTCGGGCAGACAAACGCCGACCTCAATCCCACCTCGACCAGCGAGTCCGGTGAGGAGTACTGTAGCTATTCGAGTTCGGTAGAGCATCAAAAGTGCGATGGGGCGAAGGTGATTACGGTAGATCCTTTCAGAGGCAGACCGAGCTGGACATTCCGCTTCCGGCGAACAACATTGTACGGAGACATTCACAGATGGATGAAATTGTGAGTTTCGAAGTTTTGGGGTGTTTTTGATAAATATGAAAAATTGAGAAATCTTTGCTGGAGGAAGAGGAAGAAAAACCATTAGACATGGAGTGGCCCGACGAACCAATGAAAAGGTTTTATTTTTAAAATATTAAAAATAAAATATTTAAAAAAATATATTATTAGGCTCACCTGGATTGTGCTCGCTCCTCTGCTCATTCCCATGTGGGTGACCATTCCGGATGTGAGAAAACCGGTGAGATCAAACTATAAACAGATCAAAGATCAAAGATAATACTACAGGAAATGAGGAAGTGGTTCCCGGTGACATTCATCGTGTCCATTCTATGGATTGCCTTCTTCTCGTATCTCATGGTCTGGTGGGCGAACACCATTGGAGAGACGCTCGTCATTCCTACGGAGGTTAGTTCAGACTACAAAGAACAAAGATCAAACAACAAAGCTCAAACTACAATGAATACTTCTACAGATCATCGGTCTCACTATCCTTGCCGCTGGTACCAGCATTCCTGATTTGATAACCAGGTAGATCAGACTACAAACTACAACGATCAAACTATTATTGTAGTGTAATCGTTGCACGCAAAGGACTTGGCGACATGGCTGTATCCTCTTCCGTGGGCAGCAATATCTTTGACGTCTGTGTTGGGTGAGTTATCGATTGATTACCCAGGTGTTACTGTAAGAGTAGATTCATAATTCACCTTTACAGACTGCCTATCCCGTGGCTAATGTACTTCATTATCGAGCCCCTCCGCAATCCGACAGAGGGGCCACTCTTCATATCAGTGTCCAGGTATGCAACCTACGTACCCGACCATAGCTCAGTTGGTAGAGCGGAGGACTGTAGATCCTTAGGTCACTGGTTCGAATCCGGTTGGTCGGAATGTTTTTGCTAAATTCCCCTTTCAGCAAGGGACTCCTTTGCTCTGTTGGAATGCTCTTCATTATGCTTTTGGTGCTGGTTTTCGCTATTATGCTCAGCAAGTGGAGTATGAATAAGGTGATTCTTGTACTTTAAATGGTATTTAAAATATCGAATTGCAGTATTTTGGAATCATTATGATCGTCTCGTACATTGGCTTCTGCATCTTCTCCGTTTCATTAGAAACCGATCTCCTAACCTGTCCTTTGAACGTTTGTTAGAGTTAAAATACTCTTTCCCCGGGTGAAAGACAAAAGCGTCATGGGCATTTGCGCCATAATGGTGAAATGGGCACTTGCACCATCGTCGTTATTCGTGAGGATGGCTCAATTTTCCATTTCACCATTATGGCGCAAAGGTTCATGGCTCAGTTGCCTTTCACCCTCTTTCTCCAGCTATTCCTTCCCCGGTTAAAAAGATTTTGCCAAGAGAACCTACGATTAGATTTTTTTTCGAGTTATCCTCCAGAATATTGAATCACACACACTGTTCGGAAAGACTGGTATGCCCTGCCTGTAGTTTGTAGTCTGGACTCGGTGATGATATGATAATGCAACTTTGTAAGCGATTGAACAGCGCAATACCTCAACCATTTCATGACCCCATCGTTTGATTCAACAATTGTATGCATTCGAAATGGCCAGTGTGTTCTTGAATAAAGTCTTCTACTATCAGTCTTCACTTCTACATGCGCATTGTACGTAGCAAACGAATTGATACCATATGAACTGCTATTTCAAATTGCACTTTTGAACATCTGAAGCCAGTTGTGTTGTTCAAAATGCTGCTTCTAGAGAACAGTCTGGATCTGTTTTTTTTGCAAGAGAAGATATATCAGAAGCAGATATATTTATGTGTGAATTCACTACAACTGGACAGCAATTACTGTTGAGTGTGTGAAACACAGGTGTGAAATGTGTAAAGTCAACTGGAGGAAACTCATCTTCTTCTGCATCTTCCCCTTATGCCACAAACAATTACGATGTGGCCACTTCTCTCCTGCTGAATTCTGGAGGAATGTTCAGCCTTTCTCTGCTCCTTCTTCTACTGTCCAACTCAGTACTCAATGTGGAATCAGGTATGATTTATTACATAAGCATCATAAGACTTGGTATTGACTTTTTTCTGAATGGGACTATTTTGACACGGATTGTGTAGAAAGAATCTGTTCTTTAATATTCATGTAAACTGAGTCGTGACTAGTGGTCAGAGAAACAAAGAAATAGTATGCAAAAGGGAGTGCACAGTCGCCAGACCGATGGGGGGTTCGTAATCGGCATATTAGCTTGGTTTACGTGACCAATACCTTGTGGTCTGATCTCATTCTATTTCAGGAACGTCTCAGAACACCTACCATCCCATCCCCTCACCCATCAATTGCACTGCATTCTCATATGAAAACTGCCCTTTGGGTGAGAAATAGGGTTTCTAAAACGGTAAAAAGGTGCATTTATCATTCGCTTACCCTCCGCGGAGCCGTTGTCTCTACGTCCGATAGAAAACACTCCGAGTGGATTAGACCACACTCTACTACCGATTTAGATACCTTGATGATAAAGATCACATCATTTGGAACTGAATCTCGCAAACTTCAGATACCGGCTGTCAGAAAGAGCTGACGAGAAGAAACGGAACTGAACATAGGAGGTTATTTTCATCCTGGATGATATCCAGATATGACCCAATGTTTTCAGGATTTGCGTCTTCCTCGATAAAGCAGCTCCCAATCTATCGAGGATGGCCCCAATACGAAGGCGATTCACGAGACTGACTTTATTGTGAGAATGAATGCATTTGGTAGTATCTACGATGATAACTTGAGAAATAATATGTGATGAGACTACTTGGTATAAAAAAATGTCCACATGATCGTCGTCAATTGTCAATTGTCATTCTTCAAATTGTCATTGTCACTTCACAGTCCGAGCCTGCACGTGGCAGCCTCCTGCAGGTTTTCAGTCTTGTCGACGCGCTTGCCAGAGCATCTGCAAATGGCGGTAAATGAATTATCCTCGAAGTAAAACAAGGAACGAAAGTGTGACTGATCAGTTCGAGGGCATTGCTGTGCTCTTGGGTGAAAAACAAGTGAGTCACGGACATTTGTGCCATCGATCCCGTCGTTTCACGGCGAGAGTGTTCATTTCATCATTACCGCACTTCTATCTCTAACGAATGACTCAAAATCGCAGTACAGATGCGGCCCAGACAGAACAGACACAATATGTTTCCAGCATTCTCACTTGCAGTAGAATCCCTTGCAGGCAGCAGTGTTGCTCTTGGCACACTCTCCAATGTCCTGCAATATTATTTATTTATTTATTTGTTCCATCAGGTAGCAATAACAATAAGCACGAAATTTCGTACTACCACCATGAAGCGCGTTCGTTTTTTTCTTCTAAATCATCCCGAGCGATTATCTAACAGCGGAGACAACAGCTCGAAAATGAATTAGAGAACAAGAATGATCTTTGTGAATAGATTCGAGGTCTCCATTTTGTACATCTTTCATAGTCTCTTCACAGACTTTTTTCACTTCTGATTGCATTCTAAGGCTATGAAAACAAAGTTTCAAAGTCTGGACGAATACGAAGGTGACTGTTTCGATCGATCGGCTTCTTACAGTAATCCGCTCACCTTTCCACGACACTTCTTACAGTATTCCGAGCAGTCCTTCCACAGAATGCCTGAATCAGTCCCTTGATATTGATTCAAATGAACGACCCTCTAACGGTCTGCACTCTCTTCATCTGAATGATCCCTCACCTGTTGTAGGCTTCACAGTGGGGACACATTTGGCTACTGTAGAATAGCAGTTCTTGGCGGCAGTCTTTGTCTGAACAGAGATCGATCAATGCTAGGAGGTTATAAATCGATAAATTTGTCGTCATTCTTCTCCGGAGCGCCGTTGTCTACCAGGGCGTGAGACAACGGCGCATTGAAGAGAAGAATGACGACAAATTTATCGATTTATAACCCTTGATAATTACCATGTTTTCAAGGATACTGTAGGAGATAAAAAAAGTGGTGGGAGAGAAATGGGAGAGACAAAATGGCTACCTCCTTATCCTTCTTCGATGCTTTGGTTGGAGCACCGGCTAGAGCCAGGACAAAGACAACGGCAAAGAGGACGAACAGAAGTTTCATCTGAAGCTTGATGATTATTTGGCTATGGTATTGAGGCTGGTTGTTAGTGGTTTACATCTACAAAAGCAAAAGATATCAGGAACTGAAAGGATTGCATGTGTAAATTCGTTCTCTAGTGAGTGGAGAGGTGGTATTGTGGCGTTCCACCAGTATGAACATCTCACTCAATTGGCAACAGCTGTTGTTTTCCCATGTTCAAATAGCTCAATAACAAAAATAATTACTTTGCAATCTCTGATGTGTGTGAGTGAAAAATTACGGTAAGTGCGTCGCGTGCCGCCGACGAATAAATTCCCTGATTTTCAAGGCGCGTCGCGGCCACGCGTACGTGCTTTTTCACAGTCTTTTCCGGGAAAAGCTTCGTTTCTCGACTTCTAGGCTTTGTTTCATTGTAAATTTTGTTTCTATTGATGGCATTACATTGCCTTTAGCCTATTCTATGCACTAGGACGATGTCTGTGTGTCACAACAGCGCTTACGTGCAGGAATTCAATTTGCTTGTGGGCGTGCGGAAGTTCATTTCATCATGCTCGGTTTTGTCACTCATCAGTCTCCTTTTCGTTTGTTTCCTGAACAAGGTGCGGTCATTCCCATTCCCCTTCCAAAATCTTCTCAGCTAGAAATTTCTTGCGACGTGTTTATTTCTGTGTTCAATTGCTTTTTTTGCTTTTGCGATTAATTCTTTTCTTTCAGGTGTGAACTATGGCGCCCCTGATGCGTAACATGCTCCACTCCTACGGACGCAGGGTTCGTAGTATGATATGATCGAATTTCACTGGAGGATATTCCTCGAATTTATGACATTTGCAAATTAGTTGCTGGGAACTGTCACATGCATTTTTGAGTACATATTTTTCTATTTTTTAGGCTCTCGCCAAATCGGCCGTGCTCGCAGTCACCGCCACCGCCCTCGCGTTCTTCGGCTACGTGCAGCCCCGTCACAACAAATACGAGGAGTTCTTCAAGTGAGCCATACTCAGAAATGTTTTTCTCTACGGATTCGGGCAAAGCTCAATGAATTCCTATGATTTTGTTGTTATATTGGGGGGAAGTCGTATCTTAATCATTACGACTGGAAAGTTCTTGTTTAGACAAGCCCAGGAACTTTGAACAATGAATTATCTTGACTGTTTGGAGGATAATTCCTTCATTGCAGGACATACGACCCATACACCAGGATGCGTGAGATCTGTGCAGAGAACAGGAACTACATGCACACGTGCCCCGATGAGCTCGCCAAGCTGTACGAGGAGAAGGGCAAGCCCATCCAATCGAAATAGATCGAGCCTTTTATCGTGTCTTATGCTAAAGACCATTGAGAGCAGCCATTCATTATAAAGAGATGTAGGGGCTGAAGTCGATCGTTGTTACACCACACAATCAAGGAATGGGAAGACGGAATTGACTCGTGGGGAATGTAGTGGCTGAATGTGCGACGATGACTGAATTTGAGTTCGAGGGAGACATACCATACCACGATTATCGACAGATGGAGAGAGTTCATTGAACGACTGTATCAAAACTGTAGCCATGATTGGAGGACTTATTGTTTGTCATGGAACATTCAACGTTGAATCAAGTGGCAACGAGACCGATTTGACGGATTTGAAACGAATGAGTGGCATGAGACATAATCACCCTGGGTCAGCGCGCCGGAAACCAATCTCAGCCGCGACGCATAATATGGAGGAACAAAAGCCTTAATGTTTATTTTAGAATGTTGGCGCCTATTTAATTTAATGCCGAAAGTTTGATGAATGGCGATTCATGGTGGCTTTCTCTTTTACTTTCTGACTGAGTTTGCTGTAGAACTGTCCCGCCGTCATTGTCATATTGGCGAGATGCTCCGGTTTTGTTCCGTAATATGTGTCCCGTAGTTGAAAAAAAAGAAAACGAAAAGTTGAAAAAATTCTGTTGATAACCGCACCGTAGGGTATTGTTTGTGACTGTTATATACCGTAGGTTATGGTGGAGTACTGTAGGCGTAAAGTGGTCGAATTACTGTAACAGGATAGTACTACAGCAAACTTCAATACAATAGGATCCAGGCATGAGCAGAAGTACTCGTTTGGATGCTTGTTTGTAGTGGACTTGATTGTGTGGAATCGTTTATGCGTCAATACTAGTACATGTACAAGGGAGTGAATGTAGTTCTACGAGGTAGTATCATGAAGCGATTACACATACGCTGTTGTGTTAAGACAATGAAACAAAATCTGTTACCGTACGTAGCGGACACGATCAGCAGTTACATCTCACTGTTGAGCAGTGAGCACCCGCGCTTACTTTTTTCCCTTTTTGTTGCCAGGATACGCAAATCATACTTGAGAACAATCGATTGTGATAGGGTGGACAAATACATACAGTATACTCATAGAGTACAGTTATAGTACGCATAGGGTACAATCATAGTAGTAGTATAGTATAAATCAGTCTCTGAAATCTGCAACGATTTGAGAAGGGCGAATATAGCGAGGCTATTCTTGAGAGATATTGGATTTTCCCTGATTTTGAGTGTAATCCAGGAGGAGTCTGGGTCCCGTATTAGGTGGAATAATGTACAAGTGAGGAGCTAAGACTACGAATAAGGGGAAATGTGCACATTGTGGTCAATTGGTTGAGGGTGGACTAGGGGGGATGTGTGAGGAGCTAATCGATCGATTCTCGTGCTTATTGATCTAACAATCAGAGGATAACTTGGGCATCAAACGAGAAGAGGTTGGGGGAGATAAGTTAGTTAGCGAAAGATCTTGAGGGACAGCTTTCTGCCGCACTGGGCCGGCGCTCCGAGGAATGTCTGCGTGTTGTCCACAACCAGCACTGATTCCGGATCCAACCGCACTGTGTGCATGGTATCCAGGCAGATCTGCAAAGTAGCAATTATGCCGTTTCCCAAATCTAAATGACGGACCTGGTGGAACGTCTTGAGGCTCTGGTAGTACATCTCCAGACAGTCTACAGTGATCTCGGCCGAGCGCAGTTCGTTGTTGAAAACTGCCTGAAAATTAAAATAATTGAAATGTAAGAAAAAGTTTATTTATATCCGTGAAACGGGGGGAGGGGTGCAAAGTTTCTTAAACCCGGTTTTTGAGTGGAAAACAACTGTCAACGCGTCAAAACTTGACTTGTATCTATCCCCGACTGCCGCCCGGGTGTTCCCCGGGTGCACGCTCATCAGGTGACTACTCGGTGGTTGTAGGAAAGTAGTAAATAGGGGAGACCAGTCAACAGAAGGAAGGAAGTGGGGAAACACCACCACTATCACACGAGCATTTCACATGATCTTTGCAATACAACGACAATGTGTACCCCGCTGATCGGAAAACACTCCCCCGCCTACAGTAACCTTACGGCGGACTGACATTCCAGAAATGTGAATCGGCTAGAGTGTGTAGGGTATGATGACCCTATAACGGATCCGATTCGAGCCTCCAAGTGCATTCTAATTTATTACATGTCCTTGTCCAAGGAGCAGCGAAAGATCGCTCCAAATGAAGTAGAGAAACAGAATGCACTTTTGATTCGACTCGGATCCTTTAGTAACCTAGTTGGTTGAATAAAAGGCCAGGAGCCTAAACCATTGGCAGCTAAAAGTAACTAACTGACCGCAACAATCCTTCCATCCTCGATCCTTGCCACTCTGTGGGCAGCAGTGAAGAGGTCAGCGTGGTACTCGACCGGATTCGAGGCCAGGAACGAGAACTGCTCGGGATGCGTCGCCGACATCAACGACAGTGCCGACACGGCGTCCACCAGATGCAGCTGCAAAGGGATAACTGTAATCACAAAGTCCAAAAGGGTCAGACACTGGTCCACAGAGCAAGCAGACATGACGTCTTATCCGAATTCCTGATCAAAGTACCACTACAGTAGGCATAGTACAACCTGGGCACGCTGTGTGCGCCAGGGCAAAGTACGCAGTTAAAGTACGGGCTGAGCTGGCTGCTGTTATCAGGGCCATTCTCGTGACAGGATTAGTGGAGAACCAGCGAGGACGAAATTGGTTGTAAAGATAAACGCCGCAAGTGCGCGTAGTCGTAGTTGTCTAGTATGATCGGAGCGGTAAAATATACCCACCTTTGCCCCAGGAGTATCGGTTTCCACAGTGAGAAGTGAGGGCACCTGAAGTTTGACTTGATTTCTGACCCTTTGCACTATATCGTATACCTGTTCGAGTTGTGGCCATACTGTCCCCGCCTCGGACGCTGCCGATCCCCATTCGATGGCTGCCATGTGGCCCTTGGCGAAGGTCTCGTTGCGGGGTGCGAATGGGAGGACCGTCCAGGGTACGGTAAGGACCTGAAATCGATTCGATCGATACTGGATCTACCGTAATCCCGCACCTTCTTCGTTATGGGACACGAGGCAGCGGAGGCGATGGGCTGCTTCACCCGAGTGTGCTCCCTCAGGAACTGAGACGAGTAGTCAGATGAGAGGAAGGGAGGCCACACCAGAGATAGCTTGTGACGGTCAGCGTCCACGACCTGCAATCACGGAGATTTACTACAGTATACTAGACGTTCGTGGTGGAGATGAACCTATTTATTACCGTAACCCCGTCATTCGTGATAGTCCTTCTCACCTGAGGCTTTGCGTGCAGGTCCAAGTGCAGGAGGGAAGGCCTCTTTTCGCAGTTGTCCCTCAGCCAGACGTACGTGAATTGTGCTGCCAGTCCGTCCTACAACGAATTACCTGATTTACATGTCATCAGGATTACTGTAGCCAGGAGGATCAATCAATGATGATGGATACCGTACCTCCCACTCGACTCGCAGCGCCCTCTGCATCCGCTGCGCCGTTCGCAGAGCATACTGTGCAGCCATGACGATGAGTGAGGGCTGAGGTGGTGAAACCTGAACGGGCCGGGTTGCGATCGCGCAGTGAAGAGTGGTGGCGGCGGCAGGTAAAGGTGATCGGAAGGGAGTTGACCACGAGTCGGAAACAAACAGAGAGTGGGCAAAAACAGTCAGTGATCTCGAGGGGAAACCAACGGGGAAGGGATGGTGGCGGAACTGATCAGCAGACAAGGAAAGACAGGGGGAAACAGTAGACAGGATGGGCTGAAAGGGGCATTTACTAGGGCTTCTAAATTCGTAAATTTATCGTCATTCTTCTCCGGATCACGGTTATCTCGCCCATTGATAGACAACTGCGCTGCGGAGAAGAATCACGACAAATTTACCTATTTGAACCCCACT
The DNA here is from genome assembly GCA_014805445.1 of Diplogasteroides magnus. Classification (NCBI taxonomy): domain Eukaryota; kingdom Metazoa; phylum Nematoda; class Chromadorea; order Rhabditida; family Diplogasteroididae; genus Diplogasteroides; species Diplogasteroides magnus. The sequence continues at coordinate 3,449 of JACMIF010000117.1, read as the reverse complement.
AGTATTTACCGAAGAACGGTCGATGATAGAGGAGAAGGAGGAATGGAAGGAATCTAGTTATGGAGTTGGAAGAAAGTGAATAATTGTGCAGTGGAAGCGCTTGTTACGTGATTTTTGACCTACACAGGGAATGGCAGGGAACCACCATTGTCTTACAGGGAACAGCCCCGCGCACGTGATGCCCAGAGGCATTACATTTGTGATCTTCTGATCCCGGGATACGGTATGGTCAATCTGATCTGATGTTTGACCCGGCGACCACGAGGACGGACCGGATACGGTAGGACAAACTGGGTGGAACCATGCGAGCTCGCGCAAACTGTCGGTTTGTATCATCAAGATGGGACGTTTGAGATGGGCCAAAATGTCTCGTTGTTCGTCTATCACGGGGGAAGTTGTCTTTGAAAGGGGAAAGAGAGGGGTTTGGAGAAGGGAATAGGTGAAAAAGAAGAGTTTGAACCTATGATCTGCACCGAAGAATACTCGAGAACACTGTGAAGAAGAGTGACTTACGCTGAATAGCAGAGTGGCAAAAGGGGGAAGGGGGAGTGGAATTGAATCAAGTACCGTCACGCGCTCACAATTGAGTGTTCCCCGCCCGGTCGATGTTCGATTTGCGATGGTTAGCAAGAGGGCTGCTAACTCGGTGACAAAGTGCATTTCTCTTTCACCCTCAGCTATTCAGAGCGATTGTGCCTCGTGACAACCGCTCCGCGGAGGTTCGACGAATGACAATTGCACTTTACTACAGATTTGGAAATCCTAGTCTTTACAGCAAGCAAAAGGAGAAGCAGGACGAGAAATGAACTTTTTACCGATTTCTAAAGCCTACTTCGCCAGAACCCAGGACCTACGGTCGTTAGCGACGCATTGTCTGCTTGATAAACGTCATAAGTCAAGCGACCGGGATGGTGAGAGAATGGACGAAGGCAGTAAATATTGGTCTTATCTCCTTGCTGACAAAGAGAGAAGGGGGATAGTTAAGACTCTCTTTGAGAGTCATTGATCACTGATGAACACGAACCATGCACGTGTGCGGAGGTGGAAAGACAAGGGATTACGGTAGCAGGGATCAATTTGTTCCTTCTAATCAATGTCTAGTAACCTACTACTAGACAATGATTAGAAGGAACAAATTTATCCCTGCTACCGTAACTAGTAGTAGGGAATGCATTTACGGAATTTCTAACCTCGTCCAATCTCGTCGGAGCTGTTGCCTCTACTTCCGATAGAAGACCGATCCGAGTGGATTAGACATGATAGATGCACTTTACAGCCGTTTTAGAACCCAATATCAGACCTAGGGTCATTAGAGGATTATGAGGGTTACGGTATCTAGCAGGAGGAAGTAAAAGCGACCACTCACAACCACACTCGAGTACGAATTGACCAATAAACAACACAAGTACAAGTCTACGAGCGGACTAAAGTAAAGGACATGTTGACAGGAATTCCCCGCTGGTCATGGGGTATTCCCTCGACTAACTTTGGGGACACCCCGACCCTAAGCCCCGCCCATTCCCACAGCCTTTGCTCCGCCCCCCTGAAGGCTCTGAAGCATATCTGCGCCGGGTTTATTCAGCCTCTTGCGGTGCTTGCAGCACAGAGAGCGATAAAGAATACCAGATCATGTGCACGAGGAAGTTTCTGCCTCTCTAGCACTCTCTCAGTTCTCTATAATCTCAAGCATCCCTTGAGTCACCCTCGGACATGTGCGCCTGAAACACACCCGCACCGGGTTTGACTTGCAGTGCAGGGTTCGTTGAACCCGCGGTCTTCACTAAACAGTGACAGTTTCTCGTAGTGATGTCGATGAAAGATAATGTGGTTTGAAACACAACCCAGCCAAGTGTGATCTCTGACAGCACACGTTGGGTTCACATGTGCCCAGAGCGCCATTTATCACGCAGGGGTAAAGAGTATGTGGCCCCATATCTTTGTTTCTTTATGTCTCCTGGATAACAGTAGTCTTTCTCTGGGGATATCAAACTAGAGCAGTTTCTCAGAGTTGGGGTGCATTCTCGGAGCAGCAACTGCTCGGGGGAAGAGTAATGGAATGGAAGTGACTCCCCGGTCTCAAGGTTTATGGTGTCCCCACACCAATAAACGTGGTCATGTGCCCGTCGGTGATCGGGTGCAAAGTCCGAATTGCACCGGGGAAGATGTATTCTCAGCAGCTTGTTTCCCCCTTGACTCCTCTCCCTATCCTTCAGGTGATTTCTGGTCGACGGAGTTCCAGGATAGAGAGGTGTTTTCATGCAGAAGAATCAAAGTAGATGGAATCGACCAACGAGAGTGAATTGCTATCAGACGCTTTCTCTTCAAAAATAAACCGATTTTTTGAGTAGGCAAAACGATTCAATAGGGCAACGTCCGTAAATCGTGTTCTCAAGCCTTCTTATCCACGACCCGGTTATCTTTCCTAGTGAGACATATGGCCGGTCGGCGAAAAGCGAGACAAGAGATTAACGATGCCCGATTGAAGCGAGAAATGCCTTCTCTAATCGATATGTTACCATTTACAGTATTCCCTGTAGTGTTGACAGAATGAATTCCAAAGTGCATTCCACTTCTCTGCTCGTTATCGAGCGGTCGTGTCTAGGTATGTACCAGGGATGACCGAATGAATTAGAACGCAGAGAGGCGGAATGCACTTTGGCATTGACTTTATCAAGACTAATTCCTTTTATGTACTGTAAGAACAATAACCACAAGGAATGCCATTTCGTCTAACCATCTTCAACAGTCACAAGGGCGTTTCTCGGTCATTTGACTACAATACGGGTTCCCCCGTTGCACGTATACGGAAGAGCGAGAGAGTGTGTGATCGGGAGAGAGCGCAGACAACGAGAGGTCGTGAATGTCATGAACGAAACGGTCGACACGTGCGCGCCACGTGTGAGCGCGAGAGAGCACGGTGAATTGAGAGAGGGCAGTGAAGACAGAGACATCAATCAGCAGACTATCAAATTCAATTGAGCAGACAAAGGAAAGCCGCCCGCTAAACTTCGTAAATCAGGTGAAAAAGGCGGTGGAGCCAAAAAAGTTCTTCTTGAAGAAACTGTTGGCACCTCACAAAACATTCCTGTTCCTCTTTCAATAACAGTGGGAATTGTGCAACATGACGAGATGCTGGCCAGGGAGGAAGACATGCGTCAAGATGATTTTCACCATCGAGGTGAAATACATCCCTGCACCGTGAGAATGATGATAATGAATGCCTGTCCATTTCACCACTACGGCGCAAGTGCCCATTACGCTCCTGTCTCGCTCCCTTTGGCTATCCGCATCTGCTACACTTTGTACTATGGCTGAGTGGATCAACAGAATAACTACTTTGGCTGATCGTAATTGGTGGGGGGGGGGACGTTGAAGGTGTTAGAATTAATTAAGTTGGCGGTATTTTTGGTAATTCAGACATATGTTCAAAGTAGAAAGAAGTATGATTA
>JACMIF010000116.1:0-62124 GCA_014805445.1 Diplogasteroides magnus | reverse complement strand
CGCTGCCCTGCCATCGACGCCTTCTCTGTCGCCTCGCCGTCGCTTCCGGCAGCCCGCTCGTCGCGTGCGCGGCGGGCGGCGCCGCCCGCGCCCCTCGCCCCGCCCACTCGAGTAGTTTCTAACAACGTTCCCCTCCTGTCCTTCCCTCCAATAGTACCGAGGTCCTCATGCATTCATGTGAGGAGAGAGAGAAAGAGCAGAAACCTCAGCCTCATAAGAAATGGAAGGGAAGTCCCTGTGTATAGGTCCCCCTTCTCTTCATTCACTCAACCATCATGTCCTTTCAAGAGAAAGAAAGGAAACAGTCAATTGAAATGGGAGGAGATTGCAGTCAGATAGAGCTTACATCCACTGTTCTAATACCCACCCAAGACACAAGAAGACCGATGGGCCGAAGAGACCAATAATGCCCCCCCCCTCTTGGGTTCTTTCCCACCAGTCATCAATATGACCCAACTCACTACAGTACCTCTACTCATACAGTATTCCAGATGCGCCCTTGCTCCTCCTGATGAGAAGGTCCACGAGGCATTCAAACAGTGCGAGGCCAAGTTGAACGTCAACCCCGAGGAGCGATTCCGTAACTCGTGTAAATGTCTCACAGGTGCGGGCATCACATCGATGACCTGCGAATGACCCACCGTACTCCTACCGTAATCATAAGAGTGAAGAGGTTGAAGGGTGGTTCCACTTATGAGAAGTGTCCTCCACTTCTCTCCTTTCCTTTCTCTTCTCAAATCGAAGACTGCAAACTCTTTCCTCTCTGTCTGTACATAACTGAATAAAGTGCTAATTGTGGTCCATTTCCGTCCTTTTGCCTCTCTCTTTCCTTCACTCATTCATGGACATTGACAGATGTACAGACGAATGGGGTAAGATAAGGGAACAGTCAATAGTCACAGCACTTCATCCTTACACACTAATCGGAATATATGTCATCCCTTGAGAGATGCACCTGCTTCATTGTAGACAGTTGCACTACAATTAGTCATCATAATCCTGTCATGTCTGTAATCATCCGACCGCTCAGAAGGGAGGAAAGTGTCCATTATGACTGAACACTTTCCCACTTGGGATGATGTTCGTCCCATCATGAAAAGCCCCTGTTGAGATTGAGGCAATAAGAGGATGGAGAAGAGAAGAATGAGAAGATGCAATGAGACAGTCCTCCCCTCATTCTCCTCTTACTCACGACCTACGCTCGTTAGTGGATAGGCCGTCCTTCAGACTGTGCAGTGGAACGAAGTATTGAGTTTGTGTAAACAATACCTGACTTCCATTTTGAAAGTTCCTCTAAGATGGATGACTTTGATTTTCTTCTCAATGATTATTCCCCTTCATCATCTTATACATCTCCATTGACTTCATCTGCTCCATTGACAGAAGAACTTATTCTGGATACTTACTATCTACCAGTACTCGGTATGTTTTAAGAATAAATACATACAATGTCACCCTTCACGAATTTTGTTCGTTATATCTTCAAACAATTTTAGAATTAATTATTTCGAGCGGTACTTGAGAATAAAAAAAATGAAAAATGTTGATGATGCAGCTCTTGTCCTGGGACTTCCATTGATTATCATCGGTGGATTGTGTCTCTTTTATCAAAGGAATCGACGACTACAAATGAGACAAGCAGAAAGACTCCACAACAGAAGAATATCCACGTAACACATTCAAACATTTGTACCAATAGATCTATTCTCATAGTCATTCCTATCCATCAATATCAATGACTGATACTTTCATGATTGAGTCTCTGATCATCTTTCATTGGTCGCTTCCCCATTCTTTCTCTGTCTTCTCTTCCCTCTCTTCTCTTCCTTCACTCTCTCTCTCTCTATCCACTGTCTACAGCCACAGCTGTGAATTCCGATGGATGGCGCAATGGTTTTTCATTGGTCCATTCCTTTTGTCTGCGTCTCTTCCTTTCCCTTGTCTCTCATCCTTCTCTGACCTTCTTTTCTATCGTGCACATGGGTACAGAATACTGAAGAGATTCCTCCTCCTTCCCCTCCATTCTTACCATTCCTCAAAACCAAGCAACCATGGAGATACACCATATCCTCAAGGGGAATGATCTATTCCCACGGTCTCAACGCAACACTTTCTTTCCCATAACAGTGACTACAGAGAAGAGAGTCCTGTGAATAGTCGCCCACTTACTCAACAGACAATATCACATCATCACTTCTGTTCTTTATCTTCCATTAATCACTGTAACTTTTCAGTTTCAGCAACAGTCAAGCAGGAGGTGTGTACACGGGCGCACGAAAGGTCTCCTCTCTTTGATCACTCTATTGATCAATATATTCATGTGATAAAGTACTTTATCATTAACCTGGTTCATATTCAATATAGACAACTATTCTACAATCAATGTTGTATGTGGTGGTCGGTCTGTTGTGGAAGAGCGAGAAGAAGTCCCCCTTGCCTCTCTCCCTACTGTTTCAGTCCTCTCTCATCTCTTGCCTCTCTCTACTCTCTCCTATACGACTCCGCCCTCTTCTGTCCGAACCGAGGAGTGCAGTATAGAAGGGAAGACAGTCGTTGTTCCCCCAAAGAAGACTCCCTTCTACAATGGTTGAGATGGCCCCTATCCCTATTGTACTTGATGATAGTTCTTCTCTTTCTTCATTTGCATGTCCACAATGTCCTAAGACATTCACATCACAGAAGCTCATGCAACAACATCAACACATGTTCCACACTGATAAGGTTTGTTACTTCTATTCAACTTATCTTATTTACCTGTTTATCTATTGATCCACCATACCTTTGATCACGCCGCATCCTTTCACCTGATCAGCGCTGTTTCATCACTGGGCAGCTCATTTACTCATTCCGCATCTCTATTCGATTCCGAACTGTCAGGGTACTGTAGCATGTATGTGTCGGTATATGCGCGAGAGTGGCGGAGGGTAAACATTGACTGTGTGAGAGAGGTGTGATTGGACGAGAGAGAGGAGGGGACTCATGAGATATGTCACCGTTACTGTATTCCTGTGTTGAAACCATTCGTATACAGTATGACTGAGAGTGAAAGACATTCATTCGCAACCACATGTCTTCTTCTTTTTCCTTTCATTCAATTGACTGTGTGTTTCAATGGTCTTCTCCCTCTTTTGTATGGTCACCTTCTCTTACCTGTCTCTTCTTCTCTTCTTCTCTTCTTCTCCTTCCTTCCTCATTTCATCCTGTAAACATGTCTGCCCTCTTAATCTCTAATCACTAGTCTCATCTCAGTTAGTACCATCCCCCTCCATCCTCCCTTGTGTTCCTTTCATTACCTAGTGACGAGACTGAAAGAGTTGGTTGTGATGTGGTAGAAGGGAGTGACAGTGTTTGAGTCAATCAGTGTCTTTCTTCTCTTCTCTTCGTACAACAAATCGCTGGTCCTGTTTACCACAATCTCTGCAGAGGGGAAGATTGTGTAGGGGGAAGAGACACTCAGAGGGCCACACTCTGACCGTACAACAGAGACCTAACAGCTGCCAGCCTGTTACGAGTTGTGTCTCCCCCTTTCCCCCCTCAGGGGGACTGACTGATCGGCCCCCATGTGTAATAGACAGTCGTTCACTGCTGTAATGGTCCATCAGAAAGAGTCCAATGTTGACTGTGAACAGACTGAAACCCAATCTACCGGTTGAGTCCTCTCCTATGACGAGTCTTGCAAGAGGACCACCAAATTCACTTTACCCTCAGGCAATCTCTCATTGTCTGTCACTCTCTTCGACTCACACACTCTCTCAATACTAATTGTGCCTCAGGCATGGTCCAACCCATCTGTCCGATAGTGCATTGGCCTGTGTATAGGGATAGGAAGAGTGGGGAGGGAATAGACAGTCCAAGGGGGCTTAATCTATGCCCCCAGTAGTCCTCCCGCACATGCAATATTCACAGCCACCGACTCACACCAAATACAGGCTGTGGATGAGAGAGTATGAGAAGATGAGAGGGTACAGAGATACAGACAGAAGCTGCCCTTAGGGACTCTGTTTCATCTTGTATGTAGTACTTCTTCACGTGGTACAGACAGTCGATGAGAGATGCAGACGAATAAAGAGAGTTCAGACGACGAGAGTGACGAGAGAGAGCGTACAGGACTTCCTGCATGCAAAACATGTTTGTGCCGCACTCTCAATGACACATACATAGGTTACAGTAACCGAGACATCTGCGATGGAAACAAAGTAACAGGTTCATTTCAGAGTTTCATCTGTGAGATCTGCGGAAAGGCCTTTCGGTTCCGGTCCAATCTGGCAGAACACCGATCCGTCCATACGGCACTCAAGCCATACGTCTGCAAGTTCTGCGGCAAATCCTCGAGGCTGAAGGGTGAGTTACAGTATCCTACAGTATCTTCCTTATCCCCGGATTTCGTCTCCAGTCTGTCTTATCTCATATCCTGCTGCGATATCTCTCATAAGATGGTTCTTCATCTGAAGGGAGTAAAGTGCTTCCTTCTCCTTATGAGATGGTAATAGTACAAATGTGCCTTCTCGTACCATGCAGTGCAAGTAAAAGTGCACTGTTCATGTGAAAGAGTGGAATGAGAGAGGGGGAGGGAAGGGAGTCCTCGGAAAGGAAATGACTGTCTCTCTCAGTATTCTCCATTGTATGTCTTTGCCTTCTCTCATGAGAAGTTTCCCTTCTCCCGATTCATTTTCTCACGCTCTTCAATGTATGGATGAAGGTAGAAGGGAGACCGAAATCTCAATCAATGTCACTGTTTCGTACACACCAACCATAAAATGACTTTGACTGAAGCACACAGCTGTCACAGTTACCACCACTCGCTGTAAAGCGCCATTCTCTTTATCGTCCCTCCTTACACTGTGTCCTCCAGGTTGAAAGTACCAGCCAGTCCTATCTAATACAGAAGACCTCAAGGGATTTATGTCAGAAAGGCTTTCATCCATCAAAATGGACGATATTCGACTCTTCCTCTCTATCGCCCCATGGGAACTGTCCCTTGTGTCATATCTCTGTGCCAAATCTTCCCTCTCCTCAGTCTCTGTCTTTCTTTCCCTCTATGGTCCTCACGACGTTTGTCAATGCAAGGATGGAGGATACAGACGGATTGGAAGGGTGGATAGGATATGGCAGAGGCATGGGGCTTGGTACGATTGTGAGACCAGACTGGGGGACTTGGGATACACATTTCATGGGATGACAATACAGGACAAGTCTTTCTTGAGAGTTCTCATAGAATGGGATTGTAGTCTAATGAAGTAGTGGAAGGAAGTCATTACTATTCCCAAATGGTGAGACATTCAATGTAACCCGAACAACCCGATTGGTACGATAGAAAGGCCTTCTCATCCATTACCTCACTCCTCACACGATAATCTGCCATGAAGGAGTTGAGTGAGGACAGGCGAGAGGGGAGAGTCAAGGGGAAGAGAGGAGAGTCCAGACAACGAGAGGAGGGGAGAGAACATAGAATGAGAGGAGAGTACAGAGAAGTTAGAGAAGACAGGGCCTGAAGGAGGGGAAAGTGCATAGGTACTTTCCATCAAGGGGACTCATATCCGTGTATAAGGAAGAAGTACAAGTACTGTACTGTACATGAGTCTGTCATTTAGGAAACCTAACCAAGCACATCCTCAAACATCACAAGAAGGAGCAGGCAGAACAAGTGACAAAAGATGACATCATTGTCAAGAAGGTTCATTCAAAGAGCCAGAGTTACAGTAATCGAAGATTGTTCAGCAGGAGGCATCGGCCTCTGATCTACTGGAGAAATCAATGTCTATTCTGCAGGCACACCATCAAGGTGAACACTTTGTATTTCTAAAGAGTCAGTATCTCATAATAATCCTTGATCTTCCATTTGACAGTTCAATTTGCAGCTGTTTCTTCAACGAATGGAATGATTCCTGACTTTGGAATCTCGATGCTTCCCAAGGAAGAGAAGACCGATCCCGATTATGAACGGTAATTGACATTATCTCTGTGATTCATCATTTTGCTGTTCCGTTGTGTTCTCAGTTCCTCTTCCTAGCTAATGTTGTTGTTATCCTCATTCATGTTAATCTCTCATATCAAGATACAAATCACTTCCCCCACTCACATTTTCTTCACTAATCCCTGTTTGTCTCATCTTTTTCTTCTCTAGTACTAATGATTCCTCGTCCGTCTGGAGTCATAAAAACAATATGACGAATTCAGGGCCATATTCCTGTCCTTCGGTCTGGACCAAGGATCAATGGATCTATCAGGCAGTCCGGACAATGTCGAGTCAGAGAACGGTCAGTGCACCACACCATTCTGTCATTTGTGAAACCTCACTAAGCTGCACACCACCTGTCCGTTCCAAATGACCACCTATGAGAGTGCACATCGATTCCTCGGTTGTTGTGACCACCCAGAGACGCGAGAGAGTGTTCACGATGAAGAGAGTGCAGAGAGGCAGAGAAAAGAAGGCGCACGCCAAAACAGGCCACATGCACACACTCCTCACACAGATTCAACGACGACGTCTTCCGCGGCCTTTTTGTTCTCTTTTCTTTTGACTTGTTTCTAAATGTTTCTGCTTTCACCGTACGCTTAGCTGTCCCAATCGATTTTGGCTGTCCTCTAAATTGAGTTGGGCAGGCAGTAGTCGGTTTGGACAGAAGAAGGGGGAGGTGAGGGGAGAAGAATGGAAAGGGAAGAGAGGAAGGAGAGAGGAAAGGACTTGAGAGACAGCACCCCACTCAGTCCCTCTGAAGAACGTTTCACGCAATAACCGCCACTCCTCGTTGTATGCACAATTTGGACGGGCCTTTCACCTTCCGGACAACGGGGAAAGAGAGGGACTGAGAAGGTCTTGTAGGAAGAAGGGATGAGGTCATTCAGAATACATCATTAATCAATATCTAGTCAAGATACTGTAGCACAACATAGACGGCTGAATCGACGCAATTAAACTATTCACTATGGTTTCAGGCACAGACGTGAACGGGTCACAAGATCTAGACAGCGACTTATCTTCAACCAGTCCGCTGCCCTGTACGACGGTCAGTGATTTGATCAGTGGTCTGACTCAGCTTAGATACAGTATCCCTTCCAGATCGGCGGCACAGCCTCTTTGCAAGCTCTGTTAGCACAAGTAACAGCTTCTGCTGGCAGCACTCCTCCACCAACAACAGGAGGTACACCATCCTATTCCTGCCTACCATAATACAGTTTCTCTTCTGATGGTCCATTTCATACTCTTTTCAGTTCCTCTCTATTCCCGTACTCCTTCTCGTACCGTAACCCCGTCCCTCGCCACGTCGAGCGTGTCGGGATCAGTGATTGGTGTGAACGGAGGGGCGAACGCCGGTCGAACACAGTGCACTGAGTGTGGCAAGCACTTCAGAAAGGGTGAGAATTGACATTAATTATGTGGTGTGCATCAGTCTTCTGTCCTTTCCTAATCTACCGTAGTCTCCATAATGACTATGCAGACACAGTCCATTGGGGGAAGGGGGGGGGATAGAGCCAATTGGCCTTCCGCTTCTTCTTCTTCATCCCTTTCGACTGAATGAACTTGACTCTGTCTTCTCTGTACCCTCTCAGTCTCGTATACTCTCTCATATCTCATCTGTAAGGGCAGACTACCGAACGCGATGTTTCATCCAGTCCCGCCCGTCTGTCCGCTCTGTCCTCTTTCTGTCTGGTACTCTCTCCACTCGTATTCATCTCTCGACTCGAATTCGCTTTCGCTGTATTGCATTACTGCCCATCGGACAGGGACGGGAGGGGTCGTTATGACTTGGAAGGAGGAAAGGGGAAAGTAAGAAGATGAGGAGGACAGGAGAGGGGGAATGAATGAGGAGAGTGCATGGGAAGGGACTATCTAGACTTGCAGCCCTTACAGGAGAATCTTGCAGATATGTCGTTGTCTGTACTGATTAGAGGGTACTCATGCTCAATGAAGATAACAGTATGCTATGGGCGCTCTTTTTGAGCACCTCTTCTCGAGAGATTGAAGGATCATTCGTGTGATGTGGCTTCATCTGTCAGTTCATAGTCCTCTTTCATAGCGAATCGGTCCGTTTGACGATCTTGAGATAAATGTAGGATGAGAAGGGCGGGAGAGGAGGCCCGCGGGGTCGTTCCTCATAGTTTATTCGATCCATCATGGTGGGAGGAAGACCGCCTGAGACAGAAGGACTCAGGCAAGAAGAGGAGGGATTACATTCGATGGGGAAGAAACAGGCACAAACTGCACTCAAAGGGAACTTATATCAAGTACAACGGGTTTGAGGAATAGACATAGTTACTCCTTCCTGCATCAATACAGTCTCACATTTCGGCGAAATCAGCTTTTCTTCATACTGATGAACAAGCTCCTAGTCCTGAGCATACTACAGTCAATTGTTGATGTCAAAGGCCATCAATGACTGCCTACAATTGGACATAGACAGATTGACAGTGGAGTCAGTACACCCCTGGGAGCCCGAAATTCTGTCCTCCTTGCCTCTTTCCTATCACATAGCCCTGTCAGACATGACAGACTCTCCTCCACCATTACGCATTGCTCCCAAGGGTCCGGCATCAGTATCCGTCATCTTGTACGGTTCCGCATCCGGAATGCAGGCATGGCAGTCCCATACCCGGATCTGGACCTGCATAAACACTGTAATCCGAGACCATGTGCCTTGTGTGTGTACCCAGACAGAGGGGAAAGTGCTTACAGAAAAACGAGGACCGCAATTTCCGGTCCGTTGCTGCCTCCTCTACCTCTGGAGAGTATTGCACAAACATTGCGTTGTACAGTAGCCTTATTTAGTCCACACTTTCTGCTTATCGGGACATCTATACTGGCATTGCAGGGTACATGATGTGGCGTGAATACTTGTGTGGAAGAGAGTGGATACTTCCGATGTTTAGTGGACAGTCATTCCATTCCCCCTCAAAGGGCGCACAACACGGGGTTTCCGTCTGCTTGTCTCTATTCTCATCCTTGTTCTCACTCCCTCGTACCCGTAATTCGGGCCCCTGCCTGCCTACAGCAATCGTGCCTGAAGTGGCAGGGGCAGTCGTCGTGAAACATAGGACGCGTTGTAAGGAAGGGAACCAAATGGTTGGCTCCCTGTCAATACCGTATACATTTTGTACCCCTGTTGGTCCTGCAGGGAAGATGCCTGGAGGGGGTGGATGGACGACAGTTGCCGGTCGGACATAAACACAATATGAGAGGGAGTGGAGGGAAGAAGACTTTACAGCAAAGACAGGAAGAGAGACAGGATCGAGTGGGGGGAGAGTGGAGTCTTCCTATTCCCTCTCTCTCACTTCGATAGAAAGCTGACAGCCCCGCACAGACGAGAAAGATAGGCCTGACAGATTGGCCCACACGAGAAAGGGAGAGAAGTGGAAGAAGGGACTGAGTTGAGGGGAATAAGAGTACCTTATATGGAGGGATGAGGAATGGAAGATGAGGGAACATCTACTTCTTATCGTATGGTCTTTACAGGTAGTGCTCTACAATTGCACATGACCCTCAATCACGGTTGTCCTCCTCCTTCATCCTCAGACGATAAGATTTCAGAGGTCAGTCAATACAACCACGATTGGTTACTGTCACAGTTTTCTCTTTTCCCACAACGAACATCGACATTATTCAGGGTGACATCGACGGAGATATGTCTACTCTACAAGCGGAAATGCGAGTAGTCAAGGACATGCTGGCCGATGCATCAGCTGTGCAGCGAATTTCCAAAGTCGAGCAGGTACGGTATTCAATCCTAAAGCTATAGTAAGGCTGGAGATTACTGTATCCATTTGAGACGGTCGCTTCTATGGATGCCCGTATGACACGGCTAGAGAAGAACATAGATATGGCACTCAACTCCATGTACACATTGGTGCAACTTCAGACGGGTCTCAATACGTCCATCACTCGATTCAGGTGAGGGTAGTGTAATGGATAGCAACTACACTTTGTAGTCAATAGAATTATGGTTCGATTCCCTCTGCCAGTCATGTACTTCACAGTTCAGAGACGATACGAGCGAGCAATTCAACGTGTTGAAGAAGCTCATTTCGATGACGAAATTACCCGAATCCGAGTGAAGAATGGAATCTTCGAAGAAATACCTCAGAAAAGCAGAAGAATATTATTAAAATGATCCCGCAGATTATGTTAGTCTTTTCTATTGAGATGATATTGAACACGTAGCTCAGAATGTATTGAGAGAAGCAGTTTCATTTAGTATTCATAATACTCACTTCATTTTAGGCACCATTTAAGCCTGCTTCAATGTAAACGTTCTTTTCCACCAATTGCTCCAATTGATTCCTCAGTGTCCTATGTAACTATAATGATAATTATTGTCGTTCCTGCAATAGTCATACCAACCCCTCAGTCTAACCAAAACCCCATTTCCCGTCAGGCCATCCATGCAATATTGTACACAGCTGCTTGAGCACATCCCAGTGTATATTCATTCTACCAACTATTCCCAATTACTCGTATCCCTACCGTCCTTTCCACCCTTGGTGCACCCTACGCACTGACTACAAGTGTGCCATGTATCATTCTTCCCTGATGACAACTACGACTCGTCCCTGTTTACTCTTTCTTTCGCAATACTTCCTTTTGCCACAACAATGCCTGTTTCTAGTCACAGTCCAGTCGTAGACAGGGTTTTCTTTCCCTCACCCTACGTCCATCCCGTGTTCCAAACACTACTTTGCCATCCTGCCTTCCTTCACTCATTGCTCCCACAACCACTTATATAAACGCGGATTTTAGGCACTGTTTGCCCCTTTTCTTTATCCTTATCCCCAAACAACAACTAAACTGGCTATTAAGATACAATGTGTGATCTCCATCTATGTGTGCAGCTACTACACTTTTGAGATTATGTGCAGCTCTCAGAGGCACCTCCTGTACCTTATTATAATATAAGCAGAATCTAGGTCTGTGTGCAATTTTCATACAGCTTTTCCCAACAATCGCGTGTTTCCATTATGTACCGTTTGCATTGTGCCTGTAATAAAGGAACCTTTTCTCAATATCCCCGATTTTGGATGTTTTCATGTGTTTGGATGCAATACAATTGACAGTCCAATATTGCGGCATTCTGTCTCTTTGCGTGACGTTTCTCTTTCGGAGAGCAAAGAGTGAGAAATGGTGACTGATTAGGGTGAAAGTGAAGTCTATTAATACATGAGGTCAGTGAGGAGAGGGAAGTGATAGTTCCTACAAGTACACATGACATACCCGTGTCCAATACCACTCTGCACCGTGAGAGTTGTCAGAGTGTATTATGGGGAAGTGTCTCACTCTCTCCACTCTCTTCTCCCCCTCCACTCTATCGACACTATATAGTTTCACATATGAATCATGTAGGGATACGTATTGCTTGTAGCAAATGAGGCACTTTTAATCGAAAAGGATTAGGAAAGTCCATAAAGTCCACAGTCCGTACTAGGTATTCATCTATAACATTCCCGAGAAACGAACACTAATATCCCCTCTAATGTACAATTGAACACAGTTCACACATGCATAAGAGGCATTTCTTCCTCATCAAGAAAAGTCACATGTATTCTTGAGGTCATAATATGTATACATCTCACATAAGCTTAGTCGATAGCACAAGAAAAAATAATTCGCGCCTATATGAATGGCTGCTTATCCTAGGTATTCTCATCATTCATTCATATACAAATCCTTAGTAAAGTACAGTCCCATGAGAAGAAAGGAAGGTTGTTCATACCACGTTTTCACTAAAACACCAAGCAAGAGAGCGAACCAGTTATGGGACACGGCTTTTTCAATAAAACAATTTGCCCTCAGCTCGGTTTTTTTGGAATTTCGTGCTAAAACAGTCACAACAGACCATGGAAAATAGTAAAAACAAAAGCGAAAAGAGGAAAGGCTTACTCGTTATGCTGTCTAGTAAAGGTGCTCGAAGGCAATAAATACAAATACTTACAGTGAAAAGGCGGGGGCATTGCACAGAGTGGGGTGCAAGGCATTTCGTGAATGGTCGATAAAATGAGCTAATAGCTATTGCATACAAGGCAGCATCACTAAATAATTAGTCTTCCATATACAACCTTTAGAATAACAACGGGTACAGTTGAGACCAGATGTTCAATTGATCAACTATACCTATCAATAACAATTGTCTATTCTCACTCTTCCTTGTCTAGTCATCCATGCACGCGTTCACAGCAGTTCGAAGGTCGTCAGCTATGAAAGAAGGGCGGACGGAGGGATGCGATTCCCATTCTGGTCTGAATTACAGAAGATTACGGTAATCAGGGTCTCATTACCCTAGTGTAAATACTCTTCACCAATGTATACTTTGCGCATTTAGCCATTGTATTTAACAACTAATAACTCTAAATAGGTTCATAAGATATCGACGTATGGCATGTGCACAGAATGAAAGTACCCGTTGAGGACACAAACCTCCACTTTCCAGTTCGAACTTGAATTGCCCTCAGTCCGAATGCCTGTGCTCCTCCTACATCAGATACAATGTCGTCCCCTATCATAACTACCTGTAAAGAAGAGAATGACCACACTCAACATTCACTATTATCAGCACTGCACCTTCAATACCGTAATGCAATTGCTAGTTATCGTTTCAAGGCTTAAAACAGCCTTGTTAGGGAACTTAATTATATTTTAAATATTAATTTTAAATTATTTTCCCTAAACAAGCAGTTCTAAAGCTTTGAAATGATAATTGATTATTCAATTACGATATTACGGATTTAAAAAGTATTAGCATTTATACGGACGATGGGATACAGTAATCCATAATCCCCTCAAGACTCTCTTCCACTCACATCCTCCTTTGGCAAGCCGAGACTGTCCAGTGCTGCCTGGAAGTATGCATGCTGTGGCTTCCCAATCACTACGTGTCTGAAACAAACTCTTATGGCCTTGCTTTTCAAGGTACAAAAATTCCAGCCCTTGTAAGGCTCTAAACACTCACGGAAAGATACTTCAAATGGGTATATCAGTACATATATCGTTAACTATTGAGAAGATTGACCTGCAACCAGAAGAGAACTTGAGTGCTTCTGCGAATGCTCCCACATCAATGCATGGACCATCAGTACGTTGGTAGAACTTACTGTAAGAGACTACTATTGATCCATCCCAAATAAGAGTCCAATCACTATATAAAGTGACCGTGAAGAAGAACTACAGTAATGACAACCAATTCTCAGGACCCACCCGCATCCAAGAGAGATGAGTAGGGGATCACGCATCTTCATAAGATGTCGAAAGGCAGTGTTGATGGCCTAAATCAAGATGAATATCATAATGAATGTCTCTATTTCATTAGTGGTTGTATAACATAGTACTCAGTTCTTTACAGCAAGTGAATACATGATTGTTATCAAAAAAGGACTTGCTTGCATCACTCACATTCACACCAGTACTACTCCTTTCATCTACTGTAATAGATTGATCAAGCGAGATATTCCTTGCAGGAGAATTCATTCATTAATGATACCTTGAATGAGAATGCGTGTTCGGCATCTCCTATCAATACACAATTTGGTTCGTCCTGTTGAAGATGGTCGAAGACTGAACGAATTCCTGCAATAACACAAGCATTTGTCCAATCACTCTTAGTAAAATGCAAATCAAAATTAAGGTGAACAAAAATCAAAGACAAATATTTACGTATTCTAATGCTGCGTTCAAAACGTTGTTTCCGTCGTTTCCAACGCGAAATTTCCGGTTCAGAAACGCTCTCTTTCGTTTCCACGGAAACATTGTCCTAACTTTGTTCCTGTTAAAGATAGCAATTTTCCGTCAATTAATAAAAGATTCGCCTCATCGACACGAGCATTTTCCACCCTTCAGTTCTCAAAAACGTTGAAAACTAAAGGAGTTATCAGACACTATCTCTCTGGAGTGAGATACCCTTGGCACAATCTCAAAAATCGACCCCATCTGAAACTTTCCTATTTGACTAAGTCGAGGCCGGTGAGTTCAAAAATCAACATATCAATGTCTTAAAATCAGTTTGAGAGGTAGAAAAATCGGCAAAGTGCGTACTTGAAAAATCTAACTTCTTTCCTAGGCGTCCAAACCCTATAAAAGTATAGTGATTCTTGATCCACTCGACGAGATAAGAATTTTTGCAGTTGGGACCGTCTCATGAAACTCAAAACTGACGAACTTATAGGCATTTGTTTCCGAAAAATGGCCGTCCTGAGAAAAATTTGGCCTAAGGCGGCTTTTTATATTATTTCATTCGATTCTCCATGAAATTCTACATCTGAGATGAAATTGTCATCAAAAAATTTTGTGACCATCGACTTCAAAATTTTGGTCAAAGTGGGTCGACTGCCCCAAAATTAGTAGCCAAACGGTCGCTGGTTCGAATCCTGCCGGATACAAACGTCTTTTGCACCATGATGCGGGCACTTTAAGAAAAAGTCCCAGGGGGAATAAATTGCTCGTCCTGACTCCCTCTATCGACTTCCGTTGAGAAAACATGGTGTCATCGAAAGTCACATGATTTTTCTTGGACA
Organism: Diplogasteroides magnus; assembly: GCA_014805445.1. Taxonomy (NCBI): domain Eukaryota; kingdom Metazoa; phylum Nematoda; class Chromadorea; order Rhabditida; family Diplogasteroididae; genus Diplogasteroides; species Diplogasteroides magnus. The sequence goes on along the minus strand of JACMIF010000116.1, from coordinate 47,631 downwards.
GTTGATTTTTGGCCATGAAACACCCAAAAAACGACTGTCCCAGAAAAATATTATGACTTCCGATGACACCCTGTTTTCTCAACGGAAAAGGATAGAGGGAGTCAGGACGAGCATTTATTCCCCTTGGACTTTTTCTGAAAGTGCCCGCATCATGGTGCAAAAGACGTTTGTATCCGGCAGGATTCGAACCAGCGACCTTTTGGCTACTAATTTTGGGGTAGTCGACCCACTTTGACCAAAATTTTGAAGTCGTTGGTTACCGATTTTTTTGATGAAATTTTCACCTCAGATGTAGAATTTCATGGAGGATCGAATGAAATAATTTAAAAAGCCGCCTTAGGCCCAATTTTTCTCAGGACAGCCATTTTTCGGAAACAAATGCCTATAACTTCGTCAGTTTTGAGTTTCATGAGACGGTCCCAACTGCAAAAAGTCTTATCTCGTCGAGTGGATCAAGAATCACTATACTTGTATAGGGTTTGGACGACTAGGAAAGAAGTTAGATTTTTCAAGTACGCACTTTGCCGATTTTTTCTACCTCTCAAACTGATTTTAAGACATTGATATGTTGATTTTTGAACTCACCGGCCTCGACTTAGTCAGATAGGAAAGTTTCAGATGGGGTCGATTTTTGAGATTGTGCCAAGGGTATCTCACTCCAGAGAGATAGTGTCTGTTACATTCTTTTTAGTTGTTATGAATAAATTGCGACAGAAAAGTGATGGGTTTACTTTTAATCACTGAAATGAAATATTTATATTACGGTTTACGATTTGGCGATTGTAATAACTGGGTGGCTCATCATCTTGCTCTAAGGAGGTGAAAAGCATAACATAACACATTGTGTAAAATAACTATCTCGGGTTTAACTGTAAGAGGATTCATTGTCTTGTCTACTGTTCTCGTTCCAGGTTCGAGTTGATCTTCCCCCTGAACGATGCACCTCGGCGCCCTCCAAGTGGTTCTATCTCCGAGGCAATGATAGTGACAAGAAGGAGAGGGTAGAGAGAGGAGAGGAGAAGAAGGTATGATGTATGATTATTGATTTATTGATTATATCGCTTTTTAATCCGAAATACATTTATCTGCAAATGCTCTTTATGCTCTGGAGGCCCTTGAAGTGACAATTTGTGATGATTGTGAAACACAGGCGTCACGGGTTCAAGTTGTGACTATTCAGGACGGTTCGCTCGGCGACATGCGGCTGTGGCTCTCGTACACTGCCGACCATGTGCTGCCCCTGGAGACGTACAAGCCCCTTCTGGAGGCAATTCAAGGTGAGAGGGACATGGGACAAGTACTATCGATGAAGCACAACTCTTACGGGTTCAGCAATATGTTTTGTCCAAGGCGCTATTGCATGGACATTCCCGCCATAGTATAATAGCGAAATTATGAAATGGGCCATGAATCAAGTAACTATTTCCACCATTAGTCTCATATTGCATTACGGGGTTGGCGATGAATTGCTTTTAGGCAAAGGTTGACATGGTTTATTTGTATAATTGTTTCAAATTGATGAGATTATGATCCATCTTTAAAACTTTTGTTGCTGACAGCTTGCCATAGGTAATGCCTATGATATTGAAAAAAGGTTCTGCCAGAGATGTGAGGGTAGATTATTGAGACAATCACCAACTGCAGAGTGCATCCGTGAAGATCATGCAGCAGCACCCTTCTCCGTCTCCCTCATCGCGCTCTTCGAGATGCTACCACAAGTGAGATAAATGAAAACCGCGTGATATATGCAACATACTTCTATGATAATGGTGAAGGCGGTTCGGCAATGATTCAATGTCATCCAATTTTGTGCATTTATACCAAACCAATTGCTTTCTTGCAACTACTCATGATCATAAAGTGTTAGAACGACCTTGATTATTAGTTCATACTTGGCTCCATCAAAACGATGATCATTCAGACGAACCTCGGACAAGTGGCGCGGCCGCTAGTCAACATCTTTGCGCACTCGAGGTTTGTATTTTGACATTTATGTAGTGGACAGAAGCTATTTTCTAGCAATCTCACTTAGTTTCACTGTGCCTCATTGCGCTATTAGGGATTACAGTATGTATCGATTACAAGATTTCCCTTCCCCATATCAAACTGAAAGGGGATACGGTAGTATCGAGTGCCCTATTACTAAATTCATTTCGTTCAGGACGATCCGCCAAGTGCTGTGCAGACTGTACGCGTACGAGATTGATAAGTGCCAGTGAGTTATTAGACCGTTAAAATATTAATTTCAACCGTCTCAAAAAATGCACGGGAAATAACTTCTTAGCTTGCGAATTTCGTGTTTCAAGTAGATGATATGTAAAACCAGTACCTAAGGTAGACGATGGGTACTTATTGAACTCTTGATAGGAAACTCCACCATCTCATCACTCCCCTCGAGATGTTTAAGGAATATTGAATGATTGATTACAGTATCTGGAAATTGCAGGGATCTGAACACCCTCTTCCGCAACCAATCTCTCGCGGCGAAGATGCTCAACGAGTTGATGCGACTGTACGGACAACAGTACCTGCTGCAGACGATCAAGCCGATCGTTGATAGGGTTAGTTGATTGAGTCATTTGTAGAACGCTCTGCGAGGTACCGGATAGACTTGTACAAGGGTTGCGAAGTAGGCTGTGGATTTCGATATGCTGCCTCATTGCCCTTTGACGTAGTTGCATTTCATTTCTGACATGTCAATACTGCGGATCATTCATGGCTTTTGGGGGGAGTATGCCTTGCGCTTACCATGAGCTTCAGTACATCAAATCAAAATTTATCTTCTGTATAACAACATTGTACAGCCTGCGAAACGAAATTCGGGTATCGAGTGCGACGAAAATGGTAAAACAAGGGCAAACACAATTCACTGAGATTCTTGTATAACAATATAACAAGTAAATCCGATTAATAATATTATTAACTCGAAATATCAAAATTCCTAGCTTATCTAATCAATATTACTCTACTCGTCATCCAAAGTGATGACATCGTTGCTGTCTGAAGGTGATGATAGCTGTGGTCCTCGTTGCAGTTGAGCACTTGTTGCGGGAGTTGAACGAGGGCCGAGAATGTTCGGCTTCACCTTAAATGACTTCATTATGTTTATGTCAGTAGTGATTAGCGGAGAATACAGTGGTAGACAACCTGTCTTACTACCCTAACAGCTCTCGTTGTGGGATCCAATTGAATAAACTGTTGATTCCCTCCCTGCACTGTTCTCATCAATGAGCGCGGAGCCTCAAAAAGAGTTCGATCTTCACTAGGCGGTTTATTCATTTATTGAGTTGTACTCAAAACCCGTTAGCAGCAATTGCATACTGTCTAAAACAAAAACAAACCTCTTCACCAACCACAGTTTGCTCCAGTCCCATATGCTGTACGAGTTGCCTGGTCGTCATTTGACCCTGAACGAATACTAATACTAATATTTACTCTGGACAGACGACCTTTATATTCATATGCTTGTTGTACAAATGACCGTAATCTAATATTGAAAACGCCAACCTCTTCATTTGCAAATATCCTCATTCGCTGGTTTCGCAACATCTGCGCGATCTCCAGATCCTTATGAAGTTCCTGAACGGAATGCTATGCATGGATGTACGGATTTCAATATCTACCTTGCGTGCAGCAACTTGTAAGGGATTTAGCTGAACTCGTTTCACAGTATGCTACAATGATTGATTTTTAATGCTAAATTCAAGGATAACCATATATACCTGCATCACTGATGGTCCCTGCTGTAGCCCAGACCTCGCGTGAGCGTACGTCGTCTAGAAGTAACTATTATTATTAGCATACGACATAAACGGTAAATAAAATTATACTAGTTGTGAATATTTCCAAGCCAAACCTGGGACAGGGGAGCATTGCTGCGGATGTAGGGATCCTGTGACTTTCTGAAATATTCACAAAATGAGACTATTTAATATCGATCGATTCCATACCGTAATATGTCGGCAGAGGTGGCTCCTGTGACTGGGCGGAAAACAATGCGCTTCTGTTGATGTCCCGGTCTCATAAGCATGTTGGGGTTGTAGTGCAATCGATGATTCAGCGGCAACCTGGGCGCTGCAACTGGCAGTGGGGGCCCCTGCAATTCACAACCTATGTTACATAGGCAATGTATTGAAAAGTGTTGACCACAACCCGCCAAAGCTAGCGTCGCGGTCGCGAGGAAACGAACCTGATCCAGCCACTGCTGTAGCTCGGCTTCGCCCGTAGGAGGATCGCCAGGGCCAGCAGGCTGCTGCAAAATAACGAAATAGGGTTGTATAAAATAGCGCATGTCTGTATGTTTTACAGCTATGAAGTAGGGTGTCGCTATCAGTGGCTTTAATGCAATTGACATTCGTCTAATCTCCGCGCGCGGTTGTCTATTACATGAGAGAGACAACTGTTCGGCGGAGATTTGACGAATGACAATTGCATCAAAGTCACTGATAGCGACACTCTACTAAGAAGTCGCCATTCAATATGGCACTTCGAAGTGTATGGTGATGAAATTAACTATTCTGATGATGAAATCGACTTACATCATGGAGATCCCGAGAGACCGTTGCACGGGCGGATGCTATTGTCGCACCACCGCTAGGATATGAAAAGTCGAGTCTGAATGCGGATGTTTTAGTATATTTTATAGTTTGCTCAACGGTTACGGAAGCTGGTAACGCGATTCCCCGTTTGTAGTCCGTTATTGTATGGTTGCGACAGCTAGATAACTCACAACAACGGACGTTCCTTGAATGATCCTGATTGGTACTGTACGGTCCTCTTGATGCCATCCATGCATAGCTCTTCTCTGTTGAAAATGCCACCGCCAGATTTGTCACCTGAAACTCAGATGACTCATCAAGTTGAGTTAGAATGAGTGTCAATTTCCCGGCCGTTATGCAATCCAAATGTCAATATATATTACAATTAGAATTACTAGGAAGCTGTTTACTGACTGATTAGAAAAGCAAATTTAATTTCACAAATGTGCATATGCCGAGATCTTGATTGAAATGAGTGAGGACTCACCGTCTTCCTTCTCAGCAGAAGACCGATTCTTCTCTCGCATTTTCATGAACCTGAGCTCTCTGACCAGCTTTTCCTTCGACTGTTTGCGCTCCCACATCTTCCTTATCTTGTCGTTCTGTTCGCCGGGCGGCGGTCTAAACGGATTCCTACAGCTACAGCCCAAAGCTACAGTAGTATCGGTTTTCCACTCGAGAGTCGTTCGCCTCTTACCTGAATTCGAATTCCTGCGAAGGAATGGGCTCGGTGAGGAAATACTCCTCATCATCGAGTTCGTCACTGTCGTCCATTTGGATGCCCAGTAGTGCCTTGAGTCTCTCGACCTCCTTCTCCCTTTCATCGTCCTCTTTGGATGCTGAAGGGCCAGGAGAGGCAGACTTCTCCTTCTCTTCCTTCTCATCCTCCTCCTCTTCAACTGATTCACTGAAAAATAAACATTTTTCTCACAACCTGTCTCTGTTGGAGTTGAGCCATATTGTCAAAGTAACGACAAACCTGGTCGAAATGGGATCCGGTATTTCTTGAAGCTGCTTCTGCTTCCCGCATCGACACGCCTTGGCGTTCTTCCTGTACTGAGCCAGTTGTTCGCGCGTCTCCTTGAGCTGGTCCCTGAACATCAGTTGTAGGCATCAGTTAGCATATTTTGTGCTCGCATTTTAAGATGATACAATAGAGACCCACTTTAGCAGCACATTCAGCTCCCGGAGATCCTGGACGTGCTTATTGATCCCCTCCTGTTCCAATTTCTTCTGCAACGAGCACGGTAGTTTTTTCTCAAACAAACTCGCAATCCCAAAGCGAAAACTACCGTACCCTGTCTCTGCACTTCTTGACCGCCTCGTTGTTCTTCATTCTCTTGTACCGCACGACGGGATTCGCATTCTCTTCCGCAGGTCGTTTCATGTAACTGCAAATTATTTATAACAATAAATGCTTGTATATTTAGGATGTTTTAAAAGAATCACACCTCCTCGTGGGGGTCCTTTTGAAGCATTCGATTAGCTTGCGCGCTTCTTCCTCTGTCACTTCGCTCCTAAACAAGATCTTTTGATTCCTGCGTTCTTTTTAAATAGCCCAACAAGATGAGCTCACGCTGACCCCAGATGCTCCGAGGAGACACTACCCATCGCTGCGTCGCCATCTCCAAAAAGAGAAGAACTCGGTTCGCGGGAGTCAGGCGACAGTGGATCTTCAAAACCATATTTTAACGTTTGCTCCCTGTCACACAATAGAAATACCGCTTAAAATGTTCTTCTCTTACCGTACGCCTCGTATTGGTCGGAATGCTCAGGGGAAACAAGTTGCAGTGGTGCATCGTCCTGAAATTGTTTTTTTTTAATATTGGAAAAATGAGCGAAAAAACGTACTAATTCCGCTTTAATCCACGAGAGGTCGTCGGCGGGAGTCTCCATCAAAAATCACTGAAATAGCAAGACATTCGATAGAGAAATACCGAAAACTAGCAGAAAACGCAGCATGAAACGAGGCGCATTGAGAAATCCTGACGAAATGCGAGAGTGGAAGGAACGGGAAAGGACGCAATCGATGATGAAAGAGAGTGAAAGAAACGATGCAGTTGGAATGACCTCGATAGATAGAGGGAGAGAGGGCGTGTGCAAGCGAGAGAGGGCGAGACGAACAGACATGGGCGAGAGAGGAAGCGATGAGGCGTGTGTCGAAATGCACGCGTGTTGTGGTGGGAATTGATAACGTTGCATTCCCGCCAAACACTGTACAACAGGCTCATACACGGATCAGTAACACGCAAAAGAGTTTATTGATGCAGATTCAAGCAAAGAAGGAAGAATTATCGCACTGAACTTATAGACAGAGCGTTTACATGCAATAACACATATTAGATGGGAAGTAGAGACGGTAAAAGTGAAAAGAAGAAATGAGTATTGCACAATGAGCTCAATCCAGACATTGAGACAATGACTTGATGATTCAATCAAGGCGATTTGCATTGGAAAAAATTGTAATTGCACATTTTCAGATATACCAAGAGCGAAAGTCGTGCGAAGTGGACCCGTCACGGCTGCCGACTGGAGAGAACATTGAGGAGAATCAGGTAATTACGAAATATGTACAACGAAATTGCATGTAATTTTCGAATGTTGCACTTTCCATTTTACGGATGTTGAATTTCGCGCGACTGCTTATTTTACGGATGGCGAAATTTGGCAACCATTAATTTGAGTTGATGGACTATTTAAATCTGGTTATGAGAAGAAAAAAATATCCAGAATGATTTGACTGTGATTGCTTTGCAGGCTAATCTCGTGCACTATTTCACACAGTGCTTCAACCGATTGGTGATCTCAGCTGGAAAGTGTCCGACGCCCCTCAAGGAGATCCTCTCCGATCTCAGGACGATTGTCCAGCAGACGGCGGAGCGGAGAGAGGTAGTGTATTCGGATCACATTGTAGCCTGATTTGCCATGCCAGGATTACTGTAACACTCCTCTTTCAGGCCATCTACCTCGCTCTCTCGTCCTTCCTCATCATGCGTTTCTTCGCGCCCGCCATCCTCAATCCGAAATCGTTCGGCGTCAAGAGGGAACAACACTCCATTGTGGGCACGGCGAAAGGACTACAGTAACCCAACTATCGTTGCAGGAGTCCCGCATCGGACGAACACTCCTACTCCTTTCCAAGATGCTGCAACGACTAGCGAACTGCGTCGTGTCAAATCAACCACTCACGCCGAAGGTAATCAATAATCTTGATCAGGATTACGGTAACTCTTCCCTTCAGGAACCCTGGCTGTATAACACGCTGGTGAAGGTGACGAGCGAGGCGAATCGCGCGGCCATGTGCAGGTATTCTATCGATAATTGGTTACGGCTACTTGACCAGAGTTACGGTACCTAGCTATTGATTACTTATTATCTTTACAGCTACCTCGACGACATCTCGCTTGCGTCGACGTCCAGAGGTCGTGCCAGTTTCCGTGCGGGATCCACCGAAGATGACGACGTGCAGCCGGACATGGCGACCACGTCCGTTCTCAAGGAGGGGTACGGTAGCTCTATGATCGATAATAGAACATATTAGTTAGATTACGGTAACCTTCGATTATGACCGAACACTATCGGTGAGGAATACAGCACATTTCCATCAATAAAGATTTGGATTACAGTAGCTTTCACTTCAGGATGCTTGTGCACATACCGTCATCGTCGTCCGCGGCTGGCGTGGACGGGAAGAAGGGCGCGTTCCGCAAGATCATGGGAGGACTTGGAGCGGCGGCCGGGACGAAGAAGAAGCGATACGTGCTGTTGACAGAAGGGGACGTGTGTTGGCAGAAGAACAGGGGTCAGTACTTATTGTCGTTTGCTTAGTTTTAGTAATCCGGCTCATCTTCAGTTTCAAACAGGAGCTATGTGATCGTTTGAAATCTGTTAATATTCATTTTCCCCCAAACGCACGATTATTAACTCACTCGATCATGATGACTTCATATTGGAGTTGGTGTAGCGCAACAGTAACCCATCCCCTCAAGGGTACTCCTGTTACGATAACCCATTTATTGAGAGCCACACTGTATTATCGTAACCCATTTCCCTCATTCAGGCGACTTTGCTCCCCGTGAGTCTCTGTCGCTCTCCGAGTGTACGTCAGTGGGCACGGTCACTCGACAACAATTCGTCGTTCGAAGGGGCTCCGAGGCCGAGATGATCTTCGAGGCGGCCAGCACTGAGGAGATGGGCGAATGGTACGGTAGTTTTTACGATTACTGTAGTTTAGGTTGCGTTTTAAGTGTGTTGTTTGTCATGCTACCATGGAACTTCATAAGTACAGTATCTTCAGGATCAGCGCGATCGAGCGTCAGCGCAAGCTGGTCAAGGCGCGCGAGCAGCTCTCGAGGAGTGGTGAGTGTCCTTCAATGTTTCTGATATACCATGAGATTAGCGACTATTACTGTTTTGACATGTTATCAAACTAAACTCTCGCTAATCTCACTACTTAAAATGTTCCTTATGAGAAGAATTTTTAAAAATCTTGTTTTACGGAGCACCTAAATTAGGACCTAATGTTCTCACTAGCATAGTTATTGGTCTATCCACGAACTATTTCAATATCGATTGATTGTAGAGCCGTCGCTCTCCCTGGATGTGGACTTAGAGCGAGAACTGGAGTGTGTGCACGTGCTGATAGTTGAGAAGGCGGATACACTCGCCATTTGGAAGAACTGTCTGGAGGCAGGGAGGGAACTACCACCGGGAACAGCCCCACTCCCCAGCACAATGGCTTCGGTGAGTCCGACAGTGATATTGTATATTTTGTCATGGGATTACTGTAGACTACCGTGTCTTTGTCTGTTTGAGGGCCTTCTGGCTATAATACAGTCATATATCCAAATGGATCCCGTAACCAAGAGTATTTCGTTGTAGAACGGGCCACTGCGCGAATCGTTCGTCTCCATGTTGGAGAAGGTGCTCGCCGTGGCGTACACGATTGAGGAGGCGCACAAGGAGGCCGTCAACGCCTACGCCAAGCAGGTACGGGCCGCCTTTCTGCTCCTTCCTAACAGTTTCTAATTTACGGATTTACCTACCGTTCTGAAGTGCAAATATCGTTGAACGCTTTTTAATGTTGTATTTTTTCGTACGATTGCTTGTGCCTAATCAGTTGCACATTCCAGATGGGAACCCGTGAGAATCCTATCGGCGACGACCACTACCTACTGGTGAAGCGGAAACGAGCCCTGTTCCCCTAATTACCGTAACCCCACAACCATGATTATTTCGTTCCACACATCTAAGATATTCCTCTATTCTCAGTTTTGTTTCTCGCTTTCCTCACTTTTTTTCTGCATTTCTCATTGTTACACATGTACGCTAACCCATACTTTTGGCGGTCTTTCGGCATGATTTGTATTCTTACGGGTATTTCTCCCCACTCCCTCTCTCCCATAATCTATGATGCCCTCATATGTGTTTTCTGCGGGCTTCTTAGCCTTATAACGGTTTCGTGTAGTATTATAGAGTAGTTTTCGTATTAGAAAAGGTGGTGGATTTCACAGATATCTGAGCATTTTTAAAAATCTGTAAAATCTAGCAGAATTTACTACAGTATACCATAGTTACTACCCCAGAAGACGACAGAAACCTCAATCACGGCAAACATGGATCTCGAACCACAACTTTTTTTGCATTTCGTATCCTATTTAATATTCGCCGTAATAATTTGTATAGGCGATATTTGGTATTTGACAGGGGACAGCGAAATGTTATTTGACGTATCTTTGTGTTATCTCTTTTTTGTTCCCGTTCTTTTGAGACTATTCCAAATAGTTTCCTTATTCTTGCTCTATGCCTTTGTATCCGTATTAATATTGTTCTTGTACCGCCATGTGAATGCGATTTCAATCAAAGCAAACCAATCTCTGTGTTATACGGGTTGACCTTATTTTGTGTACGTGCATACGATACGACGCATTTCTTGACTTAAATAAAAAAAAAATTAAATTCTAATTGTACCGATTTTGAAAACGTTAAAAGGAGATGCGACATGGCAGCAATATGAGAATAGAACAGAGCAAATAGAAATGAGCTCTGCGTCACAGAGATTTAGGGATACGTTATCGAGCCTTATTGTGAAGGAAAAGTAATCAAGGGTAGAGAAAGGAAACATAAAGTTAATATACTGAACGTGCTATGAAACACCAGTCATAAAATGCAGCACAATGGGGGTTTATGCGAGCAAACTTTATCTATTGACTATTCACAAGCAATCAAATTAGCACTTTATTAATTGACAGCAAAATATACAGGATCGAGAATCAACGGATAACGTCAACAATGAATCAAAACAAACGATCTAAAAGGGGCTTGCAGCCTATGAAAAACAAAACATAAACAAGGAGTAACTATTTTTTAGCTCAAGAGCTCAAGATTTACAGTGATGATCCACTTGAGATGAAATACAGTAATCAGAAATGGAAATCTATTGAACTGATCTATTCATCTTGCCTTGGGCTTGAACATGGCGTTGAACTGTGATGAGGGAGTGTTCACACGGGGAATGACATTGCCCGAAGTTACGCCTGCAATAGAGAGATGGGAAAATGACATTCACGTCAAACACTGGACATTTTGCACAAAATTTTCTTTCTTTAAATTTAGGAATCCAGTCATTTACTATCAGTTACGGTATTCTCCTACCGTATCTGGGCGTCGTACTGCCAACCAAAGGAGATGAAGATGGGGGCATGGTAGGGGTAGCGCTGCAATTACATTCTTAGCATCAGCGTTCGAAGTGGTCGATCCGCCTCGAAGCCGCAAAATGTTCACCCCATAGTTTATGGGCCTGTTGGCATTGATGCCAATCGCTTGTTTATTTACCCAATGGCGAGGGTTAATTTTGTTCTACACTAGTCAATTTATGTTTCTTCTTCAACAAAACATTCTGAAATGCACCAATCTACACACCAACTGGTTTCCGTCAATTCGTAAAAGACATTAACCGTGCTCTCTTCTGTCGCTCAGCCGACTGTTTGTTCCACATCTGCACGTACGGGTTGTCGCTCCTGCAAAGACGAACATACCGTAATTATCTTGACTACAGTTGTGTCTCACATTGAAATATCTGACAAAAACTACAGTAATCCCATCTGAAAGACCAGACCACCTCGTTCACCTGTCGCAATCAGCTCGACTACACTAATTACAGTAATCTTTCCCAGTAAACACCGTAACACCCGTTCACCTGACTGGAGTCCTCTTCGGCAGGCCGAGGATCCTCGGAGTCGTCAACAGAGAGGAATCGGAACGCTGCGATGAGATGGGAGTGGATGGTTCAGAGTCTCAAAGAGAATGTTACAGAAATCAGATGGATATTGTCATCTCACTAAACCCCGGGTACAGTATCTGTAGGGGTTGCTACAATAATACATTAATCGGAAAGGGGCTGACAAACCTCCGAGCAGGTTCCCAAATGACATATGGTTATTTGTGGATTGAGAGCCAACGGAGATGTCCTGAGAAAAAAGCTAAAAAATAACCAAAAGTTCTAATCTCAAATATTGAAAACACTAGGCATATTCACGTTCGACCAAGTTTATTTTATAACCCCGAAAAAGAAACTCACAAGAAAGTCGAGATTCGGAGCGCTGGATGTGGACGTTTCGGCTGAACTTTTAAAAAGATTTTTTAAAAGTAAGTTAATTTAACCACAAATACATTTTTTTAGAATAGACAAGAGGTCTGGAAAGCAAAGAAGAATGTGACTGACCCGTTCTTACAGAAGTGTTTCCCTCGTTTATCGAAGCGTTGATGATGCCCTTGAAGCCTGTGAACTGAAAAAAACGAGGATAGTTTTCTAGGCCGAATATCTTTCTAAAAGGCGTACCGACATATCGCCATGGACAGATGGAGCGGGGTCACTGTATGACGACACTGTAAGAACATGGTCATCAATAAAGCATTGATGGGTCAAGGAAATAGCTAAAGTGCACATACCTTCGAGAACGTCGCCGTATCTGTTCTTCAAGGGCAGATGACTGGAAAAAAGTATTTACAATTAGGAACAACCGTCCGGAGATGAAACAGGCAAAATGTCAAATGAGGTTGAATACTTTTAATGAAATGCGCCTGAGTAATTAAGACTATCCTAGGGCTATTTTTGTTTGGGTAGAGTTCGAGTTGGAAAACACGCTGTCCAAACACATCCATCCAAGACGTAGTTTTTTAGCAGAAACTTTGACAGTATTCTTCCTGTGAGGGCGAATTCAGAATTTTGGCCACCAACCTGATTACGCGTAGTTTCTCCTCAGCGGCTGCCAGTTGATTCTTGTGATACTGCTCAGAGACCTTCAGTGCCTGCAGCTCCCTGAGAATACAGCAAGCGTAATCGTTTTGAATGCTCATAGGGGAGGGAGATAGGGCCATGCTGACTGTGTCAGTCTACCATAAGACACCCTCGCTTTTCAACCCATTTTCGCAGATGTGACTGTACTGACAGATCATCGTTGCAATGATTATGATTCGTAATTTACGAGTTTGAGTTCTTTGTATAGCAATATAATTGAAACTCAACAATTTTATGTGAAAGGTGGTTTTGATCCGAGTGGTTACGAGGGTTCACACTTCATATTTTTAAAACGTACTTCTCCATTGCGGCGCTCTTTGCGGCATTCGCCTTGTGCTGCTGCGCCGCGTTTTGGAGGGCGTTGCGCTAGAAATAAAACAACAGTTAAGTGCTAATATTATTACTAAATTTTTACATCTTATGAGACACTATCTCACTGAATTCTAAACAGAAGCTTGGCACAGCAAAAAGTTAACCCTATCTGAAAATTCTGTCCCTGACTAATTTAACCACGCTAAGTTCAAAAATTCATATCTCAATGTCTGAAAATGAGTTTGAGATCAGGGCTGGGCGTCGAAAAATATCGAAAAATATTTGTGCTTGAATAATTTCTCAGCACAAAAAGATATTTTGAAATGGATAACTGTCTGTTGTGTGTATCTAGTCGTGTAGATTTATATTGTATCCCCATTCGTTCGTGAGTGATCAAAACCCATGGAGTTACGACTAATTTTTCGATTCGAAAAATTTCGAAAAAAAACTTTGTCCATTGATTTTGAAAATAAGCTTATAGGGATATAAATCGAACCGAAACGTGAAGATACACATCCTTAAAGTAAATTTGCTAGTAGAAAGGGCCTCAGTCAAAAGTTACATCACATTTTTCATTTTTTTTTCGACTCCCAGCCCTGTTTGAGACGTAGGAAAAATCGGCAAAGCCCGTACTTCGTACAAAAATCTAACTTTTTTCCTAGGGGTCCAAATTCTACAAAAGAATAGTGATTCTTGATCGTCTCGACGAGATAAGACTTTTTGCTGTTGGGACCGACTCATGACATTCAAAACCGACAAAGCTAAAGGCATTTGTTTCAGAAAAAAGGCCGTCCTGAAAAAAAATCCCATTAACTTACACTTTTTTATTGTTCCAATCGATTCTCCTTGAAATCTAGGGTGAAAAACGTCTCTTGTACCATGATGCAGGCACTTTCAGAAAAAAGTGTCAGGAGAATATAATACTCGTCCTTACTCCCTCTATCAATTCCCATCGAGAAAACATGCTGTTATCGGAAGTCATTTTTTTTCTTTGACAGCCACTTTTTGGCCATGAAACATCCTAAATTTCGGCTATGTCAAAGAAAAAAAGACTTCCGATGACAGCATGTTTTCTCGATGGGAATCAATAGAGGGAGTCATGACGAGTATTTTACACCCCTGGCACTTTTTCTGAAAGTGCCCGCATCATGGTGCAAAAGACGTTTGTATCCGGCGGGAATCTAACCAGCGACCTTATGGCTACTAATTTTGACGAAGTCTACCCACTTTGACCACGATTTTGAAGTCGATAGTCCTCGAAATTTTTGATGAAATTTTACATCTAGTGTAGTATGAAATTTTCACACTAGATGTAAAATTTCAAGGAGAATCGATTGGAACAATAAAAAAGTGTAAATTAATGGGAATTTTTTTCAGGACGGCCATTTTTCTGAAACAAATGCCTATAACTTTGTCGGTTTTGAGTGTCATGAGTCGGTCCCAACAGCAAAAAGTCTTATCTCGTCGATACGATCAAGGATCACATACTTTCGTAGGGTTTGGACGCCTAGGTAAAAAGTTAGATTTTTCAAGTACGAACTTTGCCGCTTTTTCCTACCTCTGAACCTCATTGTCAGACATTGAGATATCGATTTTTGAACTCAGCGTGGTCGAATTAGTCAGGGACAGAATTTTCAGATAGGGTTAACTTTTTGCTGTGCCAAGCATATTTCACCCCTGTCAGATAGTGTCTCTTATAATTGGCAAAACAAATATTTATTTAAAAATAAAAAAAGTTAAATGATACCTGCTTCGAAAAGTTGAGCCGAAAGAGACGCTGCTGCTCCTCCTGAACACAACAATTAATAACGGGTGAAAGAAGAGGGCCGTGGATATTTGCGCCATGACGGTGAAATCGACAGATGAGCGAGCAAAATGAAGACAACGATGAAGACAACGCACTTATCTTTCACGTCAATCAATAACATGGCGCCCTGTTTAAACTGTGCGAATGACGAAAGTCAAAGATGTCCGTTCCCCTTGTTGACCAAATTTGATTTCATTTGTTCAATTTTGAAGAACAAAAATGTTTCACTAAATGGTCTAGTGGCCCAAATGTACCTGAAACTTCTGAATCCTTTCCATCTTCTTTTGATGTTCGTTGATCAGTTTTTCGGGCGGAGTGAACAAGGAAGCCACCTGGAACAACAAAATTCAAAATCATATCATGCATTCTAAAGAAACTGCTAAAGAAAATTGAGTACGCTCATTTACGTCCTATTTCGTCGTTAATCTAGGTATCATTTGCGTACTTGCATATGTTTTAATCATGATATAAATAAGCAGAATGATAGTTCAGCCGATACACGTGATATACACGGGCGAATTTGGAAAAAAAGATTGCAGAGCGTTCTTTCCAGATCAATATATAGAGTGGCGCATATAAACTTGAATTGGAAAAAATGAACATATTCCCACCCTCTTGGGCATAGTGGAGTTGATGTCGACGAACTGGCACTGCTTCTTGCACACTTTGCACATGTAGCCGTTCGTGGAGGGAATCTGTTCTAAACGTACACCCGTGAAATCGAAAACACTCTTCTTGTCACAGATGAATTTTCGATACGAAAATTTATGATTTCGGAGCGCCTGCCTACACAAAACTACTAGCCGCAGGAGAGTAACGGTGTTTCTAATTTTTTAAAAGTCTTGTAAACATGAGGACAGTAAAACTGACGTTTCTCCGTGCAACTCTTGCAGTAGACGTGGCCACAGTTGGAGAAACAGTAGTTCTTGCACTCATTGGACGGCTTGCGCATGCAGACGTTGCAATGGACGAAATCCATCTGAAAACGATTATATTGACTTAGGACATAAAATGTGGGCGGATCCTTAGCAAAACTGTCAAAGAATAAAAAAAGATCTCTTGTTTCTAAGGTAAGATATGCTCCTAAGTGCGACCTTGATCATCTCAAGCTTTAGAAAAAGAAAAGGGGGAAAAGGAAATAGGAAATTTTTGTAAAAATTGAACGACCGTAACCACAATGTGCATTGATTGCGAACTGGTGGATATCGCGAACTGCACCGTGGGTCAGTCGCGCACCAAGACCGCCGGAAACCGGAAACGCGCAAACACGGTCATCCGTAAATTAGAGAACCGTAAGCTGATCCTGATCAGTCCCTAAGCTAATTTTTTTCAAAAACTTAAAGGGAGTTGCAACCAACTATGTAAATTATCATTCGCAGCTTTCATATTGAATTCACGTTTATAAATTATTTTATTGGCGATTTCGGTGCGATTTACGCTGTTGATTCTTTCCATATACAAATTACTCGGAAAGCTTTACTGTGAACGCTGAAAACAATGCAAAATTGCTCATGATTTTTATATGTCAAGTTTTAGCATCCTATATATTACGGCAACAATGATTTATAGATAGTTAAACGACTGTCAAGAATAAAAATATTTCCTTTTTTGCCTCGTGTATAAAGTGCGCTCTTTAGAAATACACACGCAACGCGTCCATCACGCGTCGCGGCTGAGATTGGTTTCCGGCGCGCTAAAATTTGAAGAATTAGCCGAGTGCACCACACCATCCGACTTTTCTAAAACGCAGAAAGTCACACCACCAGCCAATCGGATTGCCGTGAAACGTCGTTACCGTCGTTACCATTGCGAAATTTCCCGTTCAGAAACGCGTGTTTTCGTTTCCGCGGAAATGTCGCGGGGACTTTTTTTCCAGTTGATTATTTCTTTTAGCACTCAACAGATAAAATATTGTTCTTATACACCGGAACATTTTTCTTTTTTGAACGACCAAAAATATTGAAAACAAACAAAGTTATAGTCATGTTTCCATGTCGACGAATGTTTGAGGTATCGTTTCCGAAAAAATGGAAACATGATCATAAATTTGTGCGTTTTCAATATTTTTTGATGATCAAAAAAAGAAAAGTTTTGTTTTGGGACGGGGGCAATTTCTTATCTTGAGTGGAAAAGGAAATATGCAACGGGACAAAAGTTAGGGCAATGTTTCCACTTGTTACCGCGTAACGAGAAAAAGTGCGCTTTTGAACGGCTTCGGTACCCAGAAACGACGTTTTGAACGCAGCATAATTGATATGATAATGCGACTGACACTGTTCCTTCTCCTTTCGTAATAGTAGAAGGATCCTCCTCTGGTTGTTCCTCCTGCTGTTGAAGCACACACATTGACTATCATTGAGGAACTGAAATGAAGGAAAGGAGAAGGAGGAAACAATCAAAAGGGGCCAATATTTCCATGTGGACAAGTATGAGGAAGGATGGATACTGAGTGGAAAGAAGAGAGTGAAGAGAGAAGAAGGAGGCATAAGAATCGATGACTGAGTGTGTAGAGAGTCAAGATGAAGTAGAGTCATAGAAAAGAGAATGTTTATCATATGTACATGAGATCATAAAGAGTCTTCTTATTCAAATGAGACATTCCAAATTGAATAGATTCCTTCGTGGAACCTTCATAACTGTGTAGTCATATCCCATATCCACACCTATAATTGGAATCCATTGAGAGAAAGAGAAAGGAAATGAACCTTTTTGAGTGGGAGTAATTCTAAAGTGTTGAATGAAAGATGAAAGTGCAAGGAATAGTTCCATTCTAGCCAATCCTTCTCCTGCACATTGTCTCTTTCCCAATCCAAATGGAATGATATTCTCTGCCAATTCCTTCAATTGTCATTCTAATTGCAGGTTCTTCTCATTCCTCTTACCTTTTGTATTCCTTTGCCATCATTTGTCATTAGTCTATGAGGATTGAATAGAAAAGGATCATGGAATATCTTCTCATTCTGCATTACAGCTCCCAATTGAACAGCAACAAGCGTATCTTCTGGTATTCGAATGGAATGAATGGATGAGGATTCGGTACAACGATGGATTGTACCAAGGGGAATCACTATCGAAGAGACTCTTAACGAACAAATGAAGAGATAAGAGAGAATCGATCACCTCTGCACTTCCATGATAGTAGCACATGTGAATGGAAGACTGTTCTTGTCTTGCATACTCGGTAGTCTTTCTTTTCCCACAACAGAGTATATCTCTTGCCTCACTTTCTCCTATAGTCCAGTCTTATCTTCCTTCTTCTTTCTATTCTCACTTGGATGTCCTCATGTACAGCCATGTACTGTAATGCCCATCTGAGTGTTGTTGTAGTTGTTTCCATTCCAGCAGTGAACAAATCACTTCCAAGGGCATATAGATTATCCTCACTCAACATTCTTCATTCAATTCATTCAATTGAATCTCTCACTTCAATTCACTATTCTTCTCCATCTTATGCATATATCCTTCCACAAAGTTAGTTGGTTGAATATCAAATGAAGGGTCAACTTCTATTTTTGTCTTCATTGCATTTCTCACTTCATTCTTGATGAACTTCTTATTCTGAATCACTTTTCATTCCCTCAGAGAACCTTCTCCCACCTTCTTTTCATTCCCTCAGAGAACCTTCTCCCACCTTCTTTTCAGCCTCGAATAACTTCCCAATTGCTCTGTGTCCAATGAAGGGAATCTTCTGTAGAAAAGGGAATGTGAGACAGAGGAAGAAAAGAGGAGAAGTGGCCAGTTCTCCATACATCTACAGTACAATCATTCAATTGAGACAGACAGATCATACTCACCCATCCAACTCTTTCTATATACTCTTTGAGTCTATCACAGTCATCATAAGAGTAGTGATATCCGAATAAAGTCTCATTGATGATATTTCCAACCATTAACTGCAATCAACTCTTTCTCATTATTATTCTCTCATTTCTAACCTGGATTGGCCATCTCAAATCAACATTTACCTTTTTCTTCATAGATCGAACATAATGGAGGAATTGATTGATTGAACATTTGACCTGACAATTTTTCCTTCTTCGTATGTCATTGATGCCACTACCTGTTCTTCCATTAGACTTCTTCCCATTCCAAAATCTCTGAATATCGATATGGCCGCCCTTCTTTGTTCCCTCCAATTGTCTCCTTCTGCATTGATTATCCCTCCATTCTTAGTGTAAGAAACCAATTGATTGAATAGATTCTGTGGCTTTCCATTGAATGAATCGCCTCAAGGAATCCTCATATCTAATGAGATACACTCAGTCACTCACCCTTTGATGAGTAACACTCTCGAATTCCATCCAGATCCATTACAACAACTACTGGAAGGGGCATGTACACAGTGAAGACATTTCCGAATTGGAGAGAGAATCTATTGAAGGAATCATCCAAATAAAGTAGATTCATCTGAGAGAAGACATTATGAAGGGAAAGACACTCAAATGACACCTCATGCAGATTTCCAATGAGAGGAAGAGGACGAGGACCGGGAGGATACTTCTTGATACGACCATAGAAGTAGAAGATGTAGTAGGTTATGAATGATATGATGAGAGTTACAAGGAACATCATATTGATCTCTCTTTTTCAGTCTACTGATTACTGTAGTGGGTCCATCCCTTTTATACCCATGTACTTACTGAGATAACCTGTGGATTGACAAGGATGACAGTTTCTGTACTCTTCTAAAGTACATTGTCTGCAAATGAGAGATAAGGTCTCTTGTGCAGATGAGTTCATCACTACTCGTCTTTATCTTCTGCCAACATTCATCATCCCCCAGTGTCCTATAGCATCTTCTAGCTATAAGCACTAAGTGTTAAATCTTCAGGAAACATTCCAGAACAGTTACTGCTTCATTAGGGTTTACACTTGTTTCTGAATTCGAATCCCTAACTGACGTTACTGTAAACGCCGGAACTGCGAAAAAGGAGATTAGTGCTGTTATTACGGTATTTAGGAATCATCCAATGATCTTACTTTTTCCATTGACTGCGAAACTTTCATCTGTTTGTATCATGTTATATATGATCCACGATAAAGGCTTTATGGAACAGAGCACCAAAATCAATTGTTTTGAGGAAACATTGAACATTTTTTCCAATATTTTACGCCACAATATAGATGTATGGGGGATGTATGGGAAATCTCTCGTTGCCAGAGAAGTCAGAGAGAGGGGGAGGGTTTTGTCGTTCAATCATTGCACGTCTCCTTTATATTCGCTTTTAAGTATTTCCCTTGTTTTCATGTTTGCGATTCATTTTCCAAAAATAGTGATAAGAAAGTCACCTGCTTACTTCGCTCGTTCGACTTAAAATTCATGGACGTTAGCAACTATTTTTTGCTATGTTTTTAATGTCTTCGTCACTCTCCCACATTTGAATTCCCATATTCTTGTCTCGGTATTCGCACATTGCTTAGATTTCACAGGCGTTGATGGCTCTTTTGTGTGATTGTGAAGGAGTTTGCATTGCACTGGTGCCACATACATGTGGTCTTGCATCGTCACTTTCCCTCAACGCGTGATTGTCGATAAACAGACGTCGAATTGTCAGTTGTCGTTCCAGCAACGATAGCGAAGTGCGGGAGACGGGGGCAATAGCAGAAGGCCCTCCACCCCGTGCATCCAAGTGCCATGTCTTCTGAAAGGCACAACATCTTGGGAGGGGCTCCTCATCAGGTGCCCCCACCACGCACTCAAGTCAGTAACTTCATACATCTCTCATATCTTCGTACTTTCTCTCGTTTCTCATGCTGAATTCTGAATGATTAGGGTGCTGCAACGGGAGGAATGCAGCTATCAGCGACTGCGAATCAATTCGTCGACAAAATTGACCCATTCTCAAAGAGGGGTACCAGCAGGAGACGGTTAGCATATTTATTGATTTAACAAATATATGTTGGTAGTAATAATAAGTTTATCTGTGATATTTCGAAAATATATGTATATTTTAGACGTATCGTGACTAGCAGTAGATATCATCCCGAGAACGAGCCTGAGTTGGTACAATTACCACTCATTAGAGGTAATACTTGCCACATTGTCGTGTTTTGAGTCCATGGTTTCAAGGCTATTTCAGAACTTTTTCTCTTGAAGACCTTTCAAGAGTGAATATTTATTTTCAGAAACCGCATATAACGAACAGCAAGCGCTTGTTGTTCAGAAACTGCTACAATGTCAAAAGGTTGGGTAAATCTCATTGTTAACAAAGTTTCCTTTTTGGTCTCAAAAAGTTTGAACGGTTCTCGTTGAGGTGTTCGACTTTTACGATCCTGTTGCACAGTTGAAGAGCAAAGAGGTTTGTCAACTATCGTATTTTTTGTTTAAAAGATCATCGTTATGTTGTTTTCGTAGATAAAACGAGCTGCTCTGAATGAATTGATCGATCACCTGACATCAACGAAAGGAGCGATTACTGAGGCCATTTATCCAGAGGTATGAGCCAGATATATGATCAAAATGAATTGGTTATGTTTTAAGGTGATTAAGATGGTTTCGAAGAACATCTTCCGAGTTCTTCCGCCCTCTGATAATTCTGAATTTGATCCTGAAGAGGATGAGCCAACACTGGAAGTCTCTTGGCCACATCTTCAGGTATGTCCATTTCTATTCTATTATTCTCACAATAGGAAGTTCTATATACTCGCCGCTTGCAAAAAATATGATTGACACTTTGTGGGAACCATATTGGCCATTGGGTTGATTAGATGCGCGTTGCTCTTGCTTGCATTACCCTCTCCGTTCCCTCCTCCTCTTCTGACCGCTTGTGATGTCAATGGTCATAGACAAACAATGAACAGTGCAAATGGAGACAGAGAAGGGGCGATATCAATCTCTGCAATCATTTATCACTACGCATTGCAAATTACTCGTGTGTTAAGCTGGCATTCTTTAGCAATATATTTTTCACAAATAGATTCTTGTTTTTCTCTTTCTGTTGCAGACTCTCATGATGAGTGTTGTTCTCTCATTTGCCATGACTGATCTCTTCTCTTCTTCCCGCCTCCACTTTTACATCACCTCCTCTCTCTCTTTTTGAGTGTGGTCCTATCTTCTCTCCAATTGTCTTTTCAATCTTTCCAAGATGAAATTGAATGCATCGAGTAGATTCACGTGTGTTGCGACCATGCAAGGGAAAGAACATGAAGAAGGTTGTTATTTGGAAGAGAGAAAGAAGGAGAAGGAATGGAAGAGAGAGAGAGAGAGTATATGATGTATGAGAGAGTGGAAGAGGGTGGAAGGAGATCGATATGCAATGGGGAGGGGCATGTGTCTTGATGAATTGTGAGGGCATTGTGGAGTTGGACAGAGGAAGACATTCCCTAAGGGATGTAAGTTGCCATGTGGGGACAAGTGATAGAGATGGAAGTCCCTTTGATCGTAAAATAGACATTAGATGGCAATAATGGAAGAGGAAGAAGGGGAAAGGAGAAGATGAAGAAGGAAAGGCAATCTGATGCTCTCCAATAGATTAAACTCATTTGCAGAGCAATCACGTCATGTGATGACGATCCATTTTAGAATTAGCCTTTGCACATGACTGCAGTGCTAACTATAAAAAATGAAATAAACGAAGAACTTGAAACACGTAAAGAGAATGTTGTATTTTTAGTTGGTGTACGAACTGTTCCTTCGTTTCCTGGAGTCGCCAGACTTCCAAGCTAGTATCGGAAAGAAATACATAGATCAGCGGTTTGTACTTCAGGTCAGTAATTCTGTGTGTTCCGGTTTAAACATGCAAAGGTACTTCCACTATTCTCTTGCCATTCTTTTTTGTGTATTTCCTATATAATCGGCTTATCGTTCTCGTGATCAGCGGCATTTGAAAGAAATTCAAGAATAAAGAAATGTCTGCTTTGTACAATTGTCATTTGTCTTTTATTTCAGTTGTTGGAATTGTTCGACTCCGAAGATCCGAGAGAACGAGATTTTCTTAAAACCGTTCTGCACCGAATTTATGGTTTGTTGTGTTTGTTAGATTCTTCTCCGTTTCTTGTATCAACTATTTCATATTTTTCTTGCAGGTAAATTCCTCGGTCTCCGTGCCTTCATTAGAAAACAAATAAACAACATGTTCCTGTCGTGAGTGCTTGTTGTTCTTTATTTATTCTTTGAAACTGTTCCCGTACTTTTCATTTTATATAGAAAATTACTTGTTTTTTATTTTGATCGTGGAATACCGAGCCAACTCGCAGAATGACTGATTAACCTACTTGTTTTAGATTCGTCTTTGAAACTGACTCGTTCAATGGAGTTGGTGAACTGTTGGAAATTCTCGGAAGGTTGGTGGTATCCTTTTTGTAAGAGTATTATGACTTATTTAGTATCATTAACGGCTTCGCTCTTCCATTGAAACAGGAACACAAGGTGTTCCTTGTCAAGGTTCTTATCCATTTGTATTGTTAATGATATAAATGATGTCCAGGTACTTCTTCCATTGCACAAGCCTCGTTGTCTTTCACTCTACCATGCTCAAGTGAGTCTCCTCACAACTCAAATGCATTATCTCTCTTTTCCTTTTTCAGTTGGCCTATTGTGTCGTACAATTCATTGAGAAGGACAGCACTCTCACTCCACAGGTACAACTATTGGTGGTGTTTCTTGAGATCGTAAAATGACAGTACGATGGCATCCTATTATTCTTTACATTTCTCTTGCTCAGAAAATATTTTATTGCATTTTCTCAATATTTGATTTTATTAGTACTGTTTAGGTCTTCGATGCCCTCCTCAAATTCTGGCCAAGGACTTGTAGTTCAAAGGTTTGAACAAGATGACACCATTTTGTATAACTTGACTGACTACAGGAAGTGATGTTCCTTGGAGAAGTGGAAGAGATCTTGGACATAATCGAGCCCGAGCAATTCAAAAAGATTATTGATCCTCTCTTCAGACAATTGGCAAAATGTGTCTCTTCCCCTCATTTCCAGGTATTCTTAGACTAACAAAATGGAGATGAACTATAACATGCAGGTTGCTGAGCGTGCACTCTATTTCTGGAACAATGAGTACATAATCTCACTTATCGAGGAAACTTCTGCTCAGGTTTCATTTCTTGAACTTTGTCTCAACTGAATGTGATGTTTGAGGTGATGCCCATTATGTTCCCTGCACTCTATAGGATAAGCAAGGAACATTGGAATCAAGTAAGACATTACTCTCTCCATCGTGATAGAAAGTCGTTTGTAGACCATTGTGGCACTCGTGTATAATGTTCTCAAGACTTTCATGGAAATGAATGGAAAGTTGTTCGATGAACTGACGAGTACATACAAAATGGAGAGACAAAGGGAAAGGAAAAGGGAAAAGGCTAGTTGACATTCTGCATGTCCTGTCTGAAGGACATGTTTTATAGGATAGAGATGACTTGTGGAAACGAATGGAGAATCTGGAGGTTGACAATGAAAAGGATCCCTCAAAGCCAAGACCGAAGATTCTATCAGACGAACCTTTGACAAGTTTCATCCAGGTATTGTGTGTCATTCACTCGATTGTCTATCCTCACTTATTCAGCCTCGATCTTCTTCAATGTCCAATTCAAAGGATGGAGACAAGTCACCAGGAAGTGCAAAGAGATCATCAGGAAGTGTTGGAGGAGGTTCAGCCCCATCAGGAGTAGCCTCATCTCCTCCATCTATTCCTCCATCAAGTAGTCCCAGTCAGAGAAAGTAATAAAGGTTAGTCATTCCCCTTTTGTTATCTTCGTTACTGTAGTATCAACAGGGTCAACATCGTCTCTTCCCTCTACCGCCTCTTTCTTCTTATTTTGCACACACGGGAGGCTATGTTTATATGGATTAGTATATGACCCGCAGCAGCTTTGCCATCCCCTCCTCTTCTCATGCAATCATTGTCTTTTCTACACTTGATCAGTTAAGTTATGAGTATGGGTGATTGCTGGAGTCTCATCCGTCAATCTCCCTTTCCCCCTTCCCTCTCTTCTCTTCCAGTGACGAGCCTCCTTTCCCTATCCGGTATCACTTGTCCCTTTTCCATAGACACTTCGTAAGTTGTAGTAAGAGTCGCTTGTCTAGTTCCCCCCTACAGTACCCTCCCGTCCCACGGGATCACTCTGCTTAGCCCCATCGGCGCTTCTATTCTCTCGCTACTACGCTATCCCAGATTGTTCTTGTCCCCTTCTATCAAATGTATATGTACACTCTTCCATAGTGAGCACTCGTCTCCAATTTGTTATTAGCATACATTCGGATTGCGATTGAATTTCTACTTTTATGTTGTAATTATGTATACGACTCGATATGAATGAAGAGTTTCTGTACAAAAGGAAACAACAATGGTGAACGTTGACACAGTATAAGACTCGTCATAGTACCCGAAACAAATACTCATTCAATGTGTGAAGTTAAAATTCTGTGGTAAAAACATTACAACCTAATCAATTGCATAGATTTGGCAAATATTTTGAAGATCATGTAAATTACCACTTACGTCAATTTACTTGCATTTGCATCGATAGTATCCTCTAATATCTGAATTTAACCATTAATCAAAATTATCGATAATGAAATACCACTATTTCGGCCGGTAATCCTACTCTCTTCCTCAACTCTTCAAATTGCGAAGTGAACTCATTACGAATGTCGAAGAGTGTTTTGCTTACTGTATTCTAAAACCAAAACTCACCACAGGATTCCAAATGAACAAACTTACCACTGCAATTTCAGTATCAAACCCTCCATTCTTGTTTCGGAACTTGTCTTCCAGTTTGTCGTATCTGAATACCTTTCTTATTCCCCCGCCCACTCTATCCTAACTTTTCCCGTGCAAGTCTCGTTTCCTCTCCTCGTTGCTTTCTTTCACTTCTCATTTGTGATTCCTTAGACAACCATTGTGATTACAGTTGACAACCAAAATGATACCTTGTAGAATATTTTCTTTTCGAGATCATTCTTTTCGTTCCTCCATGAAGTTTCTTTCTCCGTCAGCTTATCAATATCAGATCGTAGATTCCTACAGTTTATTCCTTCATAAAGTACAGTATGGTAACGCTAACAAAATCTCATTCTCAGCCTTTTCAGCCCTTTCTCTTGACTGTAACAAGGAAGTTCGCATTCCTTCAGCCAATCCACGACTACGATCACGCTTAACCATCAACATCTAATCAACATTATCACTCTTCCTAACCTCAACAGTCAATTCTTCCTTTTCCGTCTCCAATTGTTTTACTTTTGAGATGTATTCTTCAACTTTCTTCGCAAGAACCTGTGAGAGATGGTAAAACTACAGTATTGATTGGACTGAACCTCATTTCTCTTAGCCATAAACTCCGCTTGTTCCTTCGCTGCACTGTATGCACCCGATGCTGATCGTTGCTCATCTAATGCAATCTAAACAACATACACTATTACTGTTTTGATAGGCTATGAAACGTGACCGCCAGATCTTATTTTTTCACCATGACCATAGTTAAATGTACAAGCATAACATCGATAAATCATTCCACTCTCCGTACAATCAATCCTAACCTTCTCTCTCCTTTCCATCTCTTTATTCGTCTGCTCCAGTGTTTCTTTCTCCTTTCGAAGTCCATCAATACCCGATTCCAAAGTTGAAATGACCTTAAAGCGTGAACTAAGGAGATGGCAACAAATTGAGAACGTGACATACCTTTCTGATCTCAGTGAGTGTTCCTTGCAATCGTGTATTCTGTTGCTCCAAAAGAGTCACTCTTTGCTCACTATTCGATCGAGCAGAGATTGCATTTCTGAAGGGGAAATCTGTATCATACGATGATGTTCACTAATCCTAACCTCAATTCGACATCCATAACATTAATCCTTGCAAGAGACGATGTCAATTCTGCTCCCATTTGATGAATCTCAACAATTACATTGAATGTACTTGTGCATCATCCCACCTGCATGTCCTTCTGTTGCATTTGTTCATGCATCATTCGGGCATCGAATAGAAGAGGACTTAATTTGATTTCTTTTCAAGGAAGACTAAAGGGTCAATACTTAGCAACGGCAGGATTGATGTGTACTCGATTGATGGTTGACGGTTGATGGGAAGGACGAGAAGGTGATGGAGATGAAGTCGACGACCGTGAACGTCTCTTATGCTTCTTCTTGTGCTTTCCACTCTTTCGACGTCTTCGATCATCGCCGGACTCAGAATCATCCTAAATATTGTATCTATGACATTATCTAGACCTTGAAAACACAAACATACATGTAACTGTTTCGAACGCTGTTTTAGTCATAACATGAAATAATTAGAATAAACTCACGATGTAGACTCGTGCGTTATTCCTAGAGCTACTCATAAAGAAGATGTAGACCGTTTATAGCAGTAGGAATTTCTATAAGATTCAGAAGAACAATGAAAAGCTTTCGAAAAGGCGTAGTTCTTCTGGGTTAGACGGTTGGATACATTCATAAAAACCGTGTATAATCTTCCGGTTTTCAGGATACTGTAAGCATGAAATATAAAACTTTTGAAGAAGATGGGTTATCATATTATTTTCTTATTCATGTTCAGTTTGACTTTCATAACGGATTTTAAGCTTTAGATGGATGGCAGGGATTGTGCTCTACCCTTGAGGGTAAATTCAGACGAGGTGAGAATGCTTCTACAGCTCCAAATTATTAGCGACAGTCGGTGGAATCTGTCTGCTAGCTACCATACCACACATATTGTCGATGATGGTTATCTAGAAGATTATTTAGATCAGTCCAACGTGTATGGCTTATGCGCGCCTTTTTGTTGATGACATCGAGGACTACTTCATTGAATTTCCTCATAGGATTAGTCACTTTCGTAAGTTTATAGGTACTGGTACTATTTTTCCTATTAAAACGAATGTTTTTAGATGTTGATGAAGTTAATCAATTGGAGGAAGAGGAGAACATGAATGTGCAAATAGCTCGAGTCTCTGCACTATATGAAGGCGCATTCGTCATTTTGGATAAGTTTCTTCAAACGGACAAGAGTACGGTAACTGCTCATAAGAAATCTATAGTTGTTATATTACAGACAGCCTCTGGAGTCAGATCCACTTGTCATCTGTTTCTCCTTCATCTGCGGCCTTCCTCATTTTCTCCCAATACTTTCTCACTCCCAGTGGCCCCTTTTTCACGTCCGATCGAGTATCTCAAGTCATGGATGTCCATGCCCTCATGTCGAAATTCTGTTCCGATGGGTAATTCCTTTTAATTTATGAAATTTTTCTTCGTGTTCTGTTTAGGAAGTACCCGATTGCCCGTAAAAGTGTCAATACGGTTGCGGGCGAAGCTCAACGGACAAGACGTAAGCAAGCGCGGAAGTTTCTGAGGAGTCTTCCCTATCTCACTGGAGAAGAATGGTTAGCAATTTTGGTTATTTGTTTATTACTCAAGTGCTTTGATTAGGTTTTGGGATCTGGTGGAATCATGTACATTGGATGAGAAGAATCGAGATATTACACTCTCGTTTCTTTTGCCTGATTGGAGAAAACAACTGGGTATTATGCTTTTGTGGAATCTCATTCATTTAGACTCTTTCATTGCAGCGAATCGTCGATCTGCCACGACATTCAGCTTCTCTTCACTTCAGAATGTTCTCATTGAAGGAATCTCATGTAGACCTCCAGTAGAGTTTGCTTGCTTCAGAAGTGAAAGTATGTTCTTTTGGACATAAGCTTGAACAGTTTTATTTTCATATGTACTTACGTATGTACGAAGTGGAATTGATGACTGGATTTGCAGTTGCTCTTCCTGGCATTTCTTCACTTCCCGATCTTCGCACATATCAACATGAATTGGTTGAGAAGACAGATAAAGGAGAGAATGTGATCATTTGTGCCCCAACTGGTACTCTTCCCCTTCCATTCATTCTTAATCTTTGTCCTCCAGGCTCTGGAAAGACTGTAGTGGCTGCACATATCATCCTGAATCATTTGAAGAACAAAAGGAGGAATCATCAACCCTCTAGGGTATCTTCCTTTCTCCTCTTTGACGTACTCTTTTCCTTTCTTCCAGGCTGTCATGGTCGTTCCAAAAGTGTTCCTTGTCGAACAACAAGCGAATCTCCTTAAGAAATATGCACAGGGAGAATTTTATGTTGTAAAACTTTCTGGAGACTCGGATTCAGAAGCAGGTTGTCTTGACTACCACCCACTAGAATGAATTGATATTCAGGTGAAGCACAACTTCTGGAGGCTCTATCTGCAGATATTATCGTGGCCACTCCACAAATTCTCGTGTACGTTTTAACTTGTCTTGATTAATTAATCCACTTATCTACAGTAACCTCCTCTCTTTTCCTTCCACCAAGGGTCTTCTATTTCCTGTGGATATCACTCTTCTTATTCTGGATGAATGTCATCACACAGACAAGAAGAATCCATACAATGTCATCATGCAATACTTCAAGAAGGAACAAAACGGAAATACTCATGTAAGTAAGGAGGATAAGATAAGAGAATGAGGAATAATTCAGGTTGTTGGATTGACAGCTTCCTTGGGAGTTGGAGAGACGGGAATTGTGACACAGGATCAGGCATTCAGTTAGTCACACAACCGACTACAGTAATCCAATGATTCTGTTTGAGATCACGTCGTTAAGTTGTGTCTTCGTATCTCAGCCACTTGGGTGTCCACTGTTGTAAGACACAAAGATGTACTTGATAATTATGTCAAGTTGCCAGAAGACGGTTAGTACTTGTACTCCGTGTCAATATTCATTCTTTGTTCAGTATTGCACTATGCCACTCCATCCTCTGATCGTCCATTCCACTCTTCTATTCTAGACTGTATTCGTCATACTGAAGGAATGCTTCAATCAGAATTCTCTCTCATCATCAAGGAGAAACCACCACATATCGATATTCAAGTGGTAAAGACTTGATAATATTAGAGTAATAGCCGTTGTTTTGAGTTATCGGCATTTCCCCCTGTTGAACAAGTACAGGAATACACTCAGACTATAGTGAATATGGACAATGAACTAAGGAAGTTGAGTGATGGAATGAGGAAACGGAAACTGAAGGAAGGACTCGCATTTCTTAAGGTATACAAGACTACTGTAGTCAATTGACATTCCTTTAGATGTATCATAATGCAATGCAACAAAATGGACTTCTTCCCTCTTTATATGCATTCGAACAAGTCAGTCCTCCATTCATTTTCCATTCATTCATTTCTTTTCAGCTTCAATCCGAGACAAGTTCCCAAGGGAGGGGAAGTGGATTTTCATGTGATTTCTTCCGTCACTTCCAGGTAGATTTTATTTGGTTTTTAAAAGTATTTTAAATTATTTTCAGGCGAAAAGAGATTATCTCCAAAGAGCAGCGGGAAGTGAGAATGACAAGCAAATCCTGATTTTCCTGAATAGAGTAGTCCATTTTTGTGCGTTCTCTTTTATTTGTTGTCTTGAGGAACTCTCTTCTCAATTCAACTCCAAGCCAGATTCACGTATTCTCATCTTCTGTCAGAAAAGGGAAACAACTCATTTACTCGCTCGATACATCAATGAGAATGGAGTGGGAAAGGTGAGATTGGAGGAGGGAAGGGAATGGAGTACTGTAACAGGCGGCTGTTCTCACTTCAACCAATGCAGCCACTGTTAGGAATGGACAGAGTAATTCGGAACAGAGAGCAGTCATTGCATCATTCATGAATGGAGACACGCAAGTGAGTGGAGAGAGTGGGAGTCTCAATGAGTCATTCACTCAGATTCTTGTATCCACAACTGTGGCTGAGGAAGGATTGGATGTCGCTGCATGCAATCTCATTATCAAGTACAATATTGCAGGAAATGTCATCTCACTTGTACAACAGAGAGGTGAGGGAGGGTTCATTCCAGCAGAAAGATATGTGGACATTTGCGCCATTTTTGTTGTCATTCCCACGACTCAAGTGTTCATTTCTCCAATGGCGCAAATATCCACGTCTTTCTCCCCTTACTTTTCTATTCCATTTAGGAAGAGCACGTGCACACAACAGTCGAAGTGTTCTCTTGGCTATCGATCAGAGAGTCTATCAGAAGGAAAAACTGAATAAAATGGCAGAAGAGATTATGGAAAGGTGAGTGGAAGGAATGAAAGGATTATGAGAGGAGATATTGAGGTGTCTCAAGGATTTGTATGCAAAAGGAGAGAATTGGTTCTCGAGTGAACTGAAGAAGGCTCAAAGGACACAGGAACAACAGATTATGGCAACTGAGAAGGAAAAGGAAAAGAGAAAGGCAAATCTACACAAAAGGTATTGATTATTGGACAGTAGTTTGAGTACAGTCTGAATGTTTCAGATTGGATCTTGTCTGTGAGAAGTGTAATTCATTCATTGTCTCTTCCTCATTTCTTCGTCTTCTTTCTCCTCATATCGTTGCTGTTGACAAAGGAATCTGGGGGAAATTGAATGTACAGGCGAAGAAGGGACATGTAAGTGGAAGAGAAGAGAAGGGAATGGAAGAGCATACTGTAGGTAGTGGACAGTTCACTCATGATTACTGGAAACGTACTGTGCAAGTGTGGAAAGGAATTGGGAAATGTGATCAAGAACAAAGGACTTTTCCTTCCTGCACTAAAGGTGAGG
The DNA here is from genome assembly GCA_014805445.1 of Diplogasteroides magnus. Classification (NCBI taxonomy): domain Eukaryota; kingdom Metazoa; phylum Nematoda; class Chromadorea; order Rhabditida; family Diplogasteroididae; genus Diplogasteroides; species Diplogasteroides magnus. The sequence continues at coordinate 16,140 of JACMIF010000116.1, read as the reverse complement.
GGAAGAGATGAGAGTAGATGAGAATAATTGTAAAGGCTGATAGTATTCTATTTCGAATGGAGAATGGAGCTCCATTGAATAAGGAAAGGAAATGGAAAGGAGTACAAGCAAGACTACTTGATATTGAAGAAGGAATGGTATCTGAATTGGTCAGTTCATCTTTCCATTTGTACAATTGTATCCCACTCAGGTTGGAATGAGCTCAGCCTTTCAAGGAACAAATTCCAATCTGTGTAAAGCTTTCGAATCAATGAATCTCCTTTGATCAATTTCCCATTATAGGACTCATTTGATCATTCCTCTTTGTTACATTGAAAATAGATTGTTTCGCTAGATTCGTAAGATGCATTTTGTTAGAATTTCCAGAATATGTTCATAATCCGGTCACATTTTCGCTTTATCACGTTGTGCAATGACACACTTACAGGTTTCTAATCATAATACATGTTCGTTTCAATGGTATTGTGCCACAAAATAAATAAATGTTTATTAACGCAACAATGGTTTATCATAAATGAGCGAGGTTAGAACCATATTGGATTATTTGTCCTTCTTCTCTTGTTTGTCCTCCTTGTCATCTTTCTTGTCTCTTGTCTGACTATCCTTGCCCTTCTTCTCTCCTTCCTTCTCCTCCTTCAATGTATGTATCCCCCTTCATTCCCTCATTCCTCCCCTCTCACCCCATCCGTCGCAGTTGCACATTCTTCATCTTTCTTCTCCTTTTCCTTCTCTTTCTCTTTCTCTCCATCAGATCCATTCTTCTCCTCCGCCAACATTGCCAATATCTTCGTTAGATCGATATCGATAACGTCATTATCTTCTGAAACGCTGTCCATTCCTTTGCTTCTCTTCTTCTCTTACCATATTCACGGAAACCGTACTTGTACAACTTGTTGACACTCACTGCCAAATCTGTGTCAATGTGCAAGGCGCATCCTGAGTGGAAGAAATGGATACTGTAAGAGAAAAGAATGACCTGCATTGGCAGAACAAACACCAGGGGCAGACCAGAGACTGACGACTTTCTCGGACAAGAACTGAATGGAAAGAAGTGGAAGGAGAATGGAGGATAACTCAACTGAGATTCCTTCTTTACATGGAGAATGGGCACGGACAATCAATTCCACTCCAAGTCTCAAATGGAAGATCATGAAGGGAAAGGAGGAGGAAACTGACTGTGATGCCTTTGCATTAACTTTCGTGATATCCATGTAGAGGGTAGAGGGATCCTGAAGAGACTATCATTGTCCCCTTCTACAGTACTCCTCTCACCTTCTTCTGAAGGGCAACAGAAACTATCTCCTGTGTGTCACATACTGTAGTTGCAACAGCTGAATGTATTCTCTTCCTCTCAGTCTTCCCTTCCCAACCTGTCTTTCCATTATCATCGTTTCCTTTTGGAGAGTTTCTCAGAATGTCAGTCTTCAATTCATCATCAACTTGAGTCATGAGAATATGAGCCTGTGAATGGATGTTGTCTCCCACCACGACTACAGTATACCTCAATGGAAGTCTTGTGGAAGTTGAGGATGGGACGAGAGATGAATCGGATGGAATCAGTACTGATCAACTGAATATGAAGATGGAATGGAATCTTCTCTTGTCATCTTACATCTGGTGGAATGGATGAATGAACACAGAGAATCTTATTGCTGATCAAAGCAGCGAGAGGAAGATTGGACAATGCTCGATTGGCTACCTGAATGCAAAGAGAATGAGAGGATGCAAGGGAGGAGGAACCTCTCCAAGACATGATGAGATAGAGGATGTGTAGCCTCCTGATATTCTATTCATCATCATATCAAATTGGAATACTCACTTTGTCCAACATTGAGTGGAACAGTCTCTGATTCACCACGAAGAATGTAAATATGATGAGGAAGGGTTCTCTCAACAATAGTCACTTCTCATCTTTCTCTTCTCTTTCCATTATACCTTAAGTGCAAACAAGAGAGTGATAGTCTCCAGTGAATGTTGATTCATTGGATTAATCACACCACCTCAATAGTCATCTTTCTATCATTGTCCTTTTGTCTCTTCTCACCAAGGAATAGATATTTAGTCTTTGGTGGCCATCCAAGAATGGAAAACCAACGAAAGAGATCACTCAATATTTCAATGTTTCATCTACATCAACATGATCACACATACCAATAGGATCCATCAAGATTTCCAATCACATTGATATCTCCCTCTAGATCGAGAAGAGTATTTTCCTCCTTAAGGGCCTGAAATCGAGTCTCATTTGGTCATACAATGACATCTTACATTTGCAGTGTAGACAAAGAGATCTCCCAGTTCATTCGGGTCGAAATCTGTCTGGTATGGTCCCAATTCAACCATTCGATGAAGTAGTTCTGTCAGACGGGTTGGATGGGTACGGACAGCCTGAAGAGTACTGTATTGAGGAAAGAGAAAGATACAGTACCCTTGCAATAGAGTGAGAACTGCTCTGATAGATGGTCTCATTGTTACTCCAATGCATTGTCATCTCCTTTGGTTTATCAGCCTAAAGGGGTATGAATGTAATTGAATGATGAATGAAGTCAACTAACATTCCCTCCATCTGTTGTTGTCATGTTTGTCTTCTTCTTGTCTTTCTTGTCTTGTTTTCCTTTCTTTCCCTTTTCATCCTCTTTCTTCTCTTCTTCTTCATCTTCTCCTTCCTTTCCTTCTGGACGTGGTGCTTCATAAGTAATTATGTACTGTATGGCAAGCTTCATACTTAAACAATCCATCATCCTTCATTCATTTCCCTCCCCACTCACTTCATCCACGAACTGAAGAAACCAGTTACAGCAACATTAATTTCATGTTTTGTATGCTGAATAGACGTTGTTCATTCCCTTGTGCATCCTCTCCTCACCATCTTGTCATCACTATCCAATGGACTCAATCCAATTCCCAATGCCTCCATGTCATTCCTATTGACATTCGTTGACTTTTCTCCTCCCATCCTCAGTAGCTTTCTTATCCATTCCCATGATTTGACACGCTCAAGACATCAAGTCAATGGGGAAAAGGAGTGACTGACACTTACATCCTTGAAGTTGAGCCAATATGTCTTCTTATCCGGAATGATAGGAAAGATGACAATGAGAACAAGAAGAATGAGCTGAATAGAGGATTGAGATGGAATGGAAGGAAGACTGACAGCCAATGGAAGGGCGAGATAAGTGAGGAAGAAACCGGGAGGATTCAGGGAATACTGCACGGGCTAAACATCATATTGTACATTGAAGAATTATTGATACTCACAACATAAAGGGGTTCCGGTAGTTCATTACAGTATGAGTACCTACAGCACTTGATTGATCCTTCATGCATCTCAGTACTCGAATTACCGTATGTCTAAAGAGAGAATGTAGATGAGTAGGAGGGAGAGGAGCATACATATATCTCAGGTTTGAGTGTATCAAATGGTTTGTAGTACTCAATGTTGGATGAACATTCTGGTGGAAGAGCAGTGAGTAGTGCACATCCATGAATGAAGAAGGAGCGACTGCATTGAGTGGAACTAAAGGAAGGATTGAGAGGGAAAGGGGGAGGAGACACTAACTGTTTCATGAAGTAGAAACATGCACTCTTTGTCATATCACAATCCGTCAATGTTCCTGCACTCTGACTACCATCTGCTGAAGGAGCTCCCTTCACAAGACATTTATCTGCCCCATTCACTCCTGAAAGGATTATCTGCATGAGTTACTGTAGCTATGGACACAACCTGAGGAGTAAATGAAGAGGATAATGAAGAGGACGACCATCAACGATGACATCAAAACGATCGAATGGACAGTCTGTCTAGAATGAAGTGGGGAGAGCATCGTCTCTTTTTCTCTGACCATTCAAATGCAGTGATCATATTCAAATTCACTCGAATCGCCAACAACAACACTCATTTGCATTCGATCCTTTGTGTCTCATACAAAATGATGCTAATGACAGCCAAGCTTTATCGATTAAAAGACACGAGTTAACAATTGTTATATTCAACTTCTTGATTTACTTCTTCTGTCCCTTCTTAACTTCCTTTCCCTTTCTCTTCTCATTGTTTCTTCGACATACAATGCACTCTCCCTTTCCCTTACAGCCTTCTGTTGTTCCCTTTTCCTTCCTTCTTCCTCTTCTCTCAATCTTTCCACTGTCCTCTTTAGATTCTTCTGCATTCGTTGTCTCATCTTATCTGGATGTTTCTTCTGTAATCATTTCCTCATCTTCATCATTCATCCTCCCATCCTCACCCTTTCCCTTTCATCCTCATCTTCACTACTACTTCCACTCTTTGATCCTCCCTTTGCCTTCTCCCTCAATCATTCTCTCATTCCTACAGTATTTTTCTACAGTATCCTCACCTTATCATCTTCTTTGTCTTCTTGATCCTCTTCTTTCTATTCTCAATTTCTCTTCTTTCCTTTTCGTCTTCACTCATACTCGAATGAATGGACAACATCTTCTCATCCCCATCATCAGACACTAAACACAATGCATTCATTCACTCACTCATTCCTCTCACCTTTATCACAAGATTCTCTACTGTCACTCCTTTCCTTTCTTCTTCTTTCTTCTTCCCTTTCCTTTTCCTTTCTCCTATCCAACCAATGTCTTCCTTTCTCTCTACTACTTGATCTACTTCTTCTTCTCTTTCTATCACGTGATCTTGATCTCGAGTATCTCAATATCCTTTCCTCTTTCTTTTCCTTTCATTCCCTCTTACCTTCTTCTTCTATCTCTACTTCTACTCCTTGTTCTTCTTCTGTCTCTTGATACACTTCTCCTTCTTCTATCTCGTGATCTATATTCTCTTCTCTTCTCTTCCATCCTTTCTTCCCCTTCCAACCTTGATCTTTCCCTTCTTCTCTTCTCATCTTCATTCCTTTTCTTCCTGTCATCCTCTACTTGGAATGGTTGTGGTGATTCCTCCCGTTTCGCACTTCTCAGATTCCTGCAATGATATACTTCAACTACAGTAATCTTTGTCCAACAACCCTATCCCCCTCTTCATTTAGTGTTCCACTTAAATATCGAGTACGAACATACAGTATTCGTCGATACTCCTCATTGGGTAGTGAGGGCCCCTGCACCTTGAGTGCCTCTCCCTCTCCTTCATCTTCTTCCACTTTGCCTGATTGATCAAGTGATCGAATGAATACAGTCTTTCCAATGTCTGCTCCATCAGAGTCAGATGATGATTCACTCAAAGGGACAACTCTTCTCTTCTCTCTCTCATTCCCTTACCTCTCATCCTGTGCATTCGTTCCCTTCTCATTCGCTCCAATCATTCTACAATCACTCATTACATCTACATCCATTCTATTCTCCTACCCAAGTAATGTCACAGTTGCATCATCATTACATCCTCTTCCCACTATCAATTGTCTCCTTGCCTTCAGTTTCCTTCTTTCTCCTTTGGCCTCTTTGCCCTGCAATCACTTCATTCTCAATCTCTTTATTCATTCAATCTCTTACTGCAAGTGCAAGTTTCTCCCTTTCGATCTGTTTCAATTCAGCTGCGTCCCTCATTGTTTGAGTGTCTACTTCTTGTAGAGACACATACGAGTTGCGAGAGACACCGTAAGACTGAATAAGACAATCAATAGTCCTACAGTACTCTCTCCCATATACGCACTTCTCCCAATCGATTGGCCCTCCTTGCACTTTCTGCATCCAATATAGAAGTATCCAATTCAACATCTGATAACGTGTTTTTGTTGTCCGTTTATTCCTTCTTGTATCCTCACCAACATCTTCAGGTTCTTCTTCCTCTTCACTTTCACTATCACTTGGTTCATCCCTTCCTTTCACTGTGTCACTTTCATCATATGAAAATGCAATCGCTGCTTTCTTCTCAGCAAGTTTCCTAGAAATAATAATAACTCTCATATATATGGATAAAATCATACACGAGCAAGGTTCGTGCAGGGTGCTCACAACGAAAATTAGATCAATTCCAGGGCAAAAATACAAGGTGGTCCCAATGATTTTTGCAAGGTGGTACAGTAATTTTGTCACGACCGCCCCCATGAATGGATAAAATGGTGGATACGAACCTTTTCTTGTCAGCTTCACCTCTTCCTTTTGATCCTCTTGATGAATCCCAATATTCCCTCTCAGCAATCTTCTTCAGATAATCCTTCTCGCCAACTGAAAAGGATAAGTTCAACAAGAACTTTCAAAAGGTTGATGGAATATTATGGTAGATGTATTAGATGATGCTACACTAAATATTTACCGCACCTCTGCGGAATTCATTTATGATAAGAATACGGTATCGCTCGAAATCGCACAGAATTTCCATCTTCTCCTCTGAACTGTCGATGCGTGGATGGCCCTGAACAGAACGACTGAGTACCGTATATAATGGTTATTGATTGCCTTTCGTGGTGCAGGAATGTGATCCAGAAGAGATCTGACATCAAATCTATCAATCTTCACTGAAGAATCTCCTTGCCACGATCGTCTCAATACAATTCATTCCCTTCTCTTTCCCTCCCCTTCACTCACAATACATTACTGTCTTCAGCAGCTTTGGCCACATTTGCATCCGTGAATATGGTGGCCTTTCTTCCATGCAACTGCATGAATTGATCAGGATCTGCCCTCTCAAATGACTCCCTTCATACTTCCTCTAATTACAGTAACCCACAATCTGATCATATAGTCTCCTTCTCTTCTCTCCTCTCTTCGATGCATCCACCATCGATCGTCGAATCGACTTCTCTTGTCGTCGTGCCTCGTGCCACATTCTGATGTATTGTTAAAGGATCAAATGTACAAGGGACAAGATATGAAACACTGGTCCATTAACCAGTATACAAACAACAACATTCCATCAGCTTCCAATTCACTTTATAATCATCTTAAATGGCACGTGAGATCATTGGAACAAATACAAATTACAGATGAACATTAAAGGAAAGTTAGTGGAAGATGCGGAAAAGAGGATGGATGAGATAGGGAGTAGGACAGTACGAATACTTGTTATTGAGAGGTAGAACCGTCGATGGACGAATAGAAGTACTCGTCGCTCCTCAAATGAATAAGTTATCTTAATTAATCTCCTTCTCATCAACCTGAGATCGATAATTGATTGTGCCCTCGAGAGTAGAGTGGCCTGTCGGGAGATTGCTGTTTTGAGTGCTGCCACCTACAGATGAGAATATAGTCTGTTAAGTAACCCTATCACCTACTCTCTCTTCATCATCCGCCTCTCCATTCTCCAATTCCCACTCCAGTGCCACCTTCGCAAATTCTGCATTTACTTCAGCACACGAGTCTCGGAACTAAGAATGAGTGAATGAGGGAAAGGAAAAGAGGAGAGACATACACTCTGGACTACAATTCCTGCCACTTCCTTGACGTGATCGAGTGAAGGAGGTTGAGATGGAGAACGAGTACCTGTATTGGATAGAAGTTGACTCCACGATAGAAGAAGAGCGTCGATCGAATCACCTCAATCAAAGAGAATCATACTCGTCACTACGGCCCTCCCTTCCCTTTCCACCCAAATACTTCCCCCCTTCAACAATCGGAAATGGACACGTGTATGGGAGGCCCATTTGAACCCTTTTAGCGTTTCACAAACAAGCGAGCAAGGTACTGCAAATTGAACCTTGAACATTTTCGAATAAACTTTCCGTGGCTTATAAATAAACGTAGTCCATGCAAACAAGGAAATGATGACCCGAATCATAAGGGAAATAAGTGCAGCCAATTCCCAGACTTCTTCTTTTTCAGAAAACCTTACGTTGTGAGTGAAACTATGTACATACCAAGTGGACTTTTCTGCAATGGAATATCATCATTGAATAGTGCATCAGGATCGTCAGTCTTATCCAATTCATCCCCTCCTGTACTATTTGTCGTTGGTTCATCATCATTCATCATGAGATGTTTCAATTGGGGCATTGCAGGCGAATCCTTGTGATCATCTCCCGGTGAAGCCATCTATATGAACAATCTTTAATAATGACGAGGTCTAGGAATAAAGGGTGTGGATTTATCAAGACTGCGTAGCAGACCGACGAGTACTGACTAGTGGGACTGCCACGCAGGGCCGGGGTCGGGAAATACCCACATCGAGTAATAAATGATAAAATATTAAATCGTTTGGTAACGAAACATTCGATAAAATCTTCTCGTTTATGAAGCAATTTCTTTATTAATTCGAATAGTTAGTACTCGAGGCGAAATAAGCGACTGTGAAAGGCACACGGGACAATTAAACTCGATTGGACTGTTCATTTAGTACAAAGTGAAAGTGACCGGACTAAGGCAATATTTGACAATGACTATTGCACATCTAATGAGACCCAAGACTGTTAATTCGATAATATTATGAATATCTCATCTATTTACAGATAAGGATACTCTAAAACCTCTTGAGGAATGCTTCCCTTTGTCTTCTGACATCATCCTGTTCAGTTGTCTTTGATGATCCGACAGTTCCTTCAATACTCATTGCAAGGGCCAATTGCATCTGTCGATCATCCTACAATACATTCAATTCATTCCTATTCACTATTCATCACTTACATCATCGTCATCTTCAATTGTCACTACTCTACGGGAATTCGTTCCAGAAGGGCCAGCTGAAAAGAATCAAAGGAAATGAACAGGAGATATCCATACTTGTTAAGAGTTAGAAGATAACAGAAAGGAAGCGCATATGTGTGGCTATAAAGGCATTCGTGCAAATAGACTCAATGTTACGATCACTTCATTCATTCAGTGATACCTTGCATACTCAGTTCCTCAAGTGAGTCTTGGATGGCAAATGCCAGATCATCATCTTCTGAACCCATTCAATGGGTAGACCAAACAAATATGGTTCCACTACTGAAGCCCGGACCCTAGTGCATTGTAGGTTACTATAGTATCCTGCTACAGCAACATATCGTAATATTACAGTAACCTACAGTATATTTAGGGACCCCAAACGATTTTTTCAAAATGGTCCAATCGGGTCCAAATTTGGCTCAGCCGTAGATCAAGTGTGTAAAAGTTATTATCCAAAAATTCATATCGATACCTCTTCTCGTTAGCTCGCGGAAGCCTTTGGCGTGGCCTCAAAAGAGTCCACCTCTATCCACCGCCACAGGGGAAATCCGACCTAATGAAGAGGAGTTGACCCTAGTGCATTGTAGGTTACTATAGTATCCTGCTACAGCAACATATCGTAATAGGTTACTATAGTATCCTGCTACAGCAACATAGAATTAAACCCGCGGAACTCGCCGAGCTACCGTAATGGGCCAATAATCGCTTTCCCCTCTTCCGCGATCTTCCCTCGCCGTCTGCTCTCTCTCCCCTCTCCCTACGCTCTCTCCCTCGTATCGATTGGCGGACACCAGCGATTTCGAGGTTTTCGCGACGGCGTGGCCTTAGCCAAGAATTAAATGTCAAAAACTTTTCATAGAACTTTCACATACATTGTAAGCCATTCAAGGGGCGACATATCGTGTGAGTCGAGCGAGTATCAATTATGTATGGGAAAATGAACGTGACAATTCATATTTCGTGAATCTGACCGATTAAGCGCATTTAATAACATTGAACAGTTTACGGACTTTAAAGGATCACGGCACCTCTTATAAACTGCTAGCGCAGTTCGTTAGATCCGGTGTTGATTTGTTGTTCTGCCAAAGGAATTTGAATAAAAAAATTTCTACGAGGCAGGAAAGCGTAAGAAAAGCTCATTGCATAACAGGCAACTTGCGGGAATTCAAAAAAATATTTCATGCTTTCCGCGCACACTTGATATAACTAAAATATGCTGTGTTTGAGCCGCAATCTCTCCGGGAACAAAAAAATCACGCGTTTGGGGTCCCTAAGTATATTACACTAGCCTACAATAATCTACAGTTTACTCCAGTAACCTACAAAACACTAGGGTCCGGAAATCAGCAGAAATTCCTCAAATGTCATCTATCTATCATCATGTACCTTGTTGTCCGAGTGAGAGTCGAATGGCTTCTGCCAATTCAGGATCTTCTTCGTCATTCACCTCACTTCCCCCAAGTCTCAATCCTTTCCCACTGAATGCAGCCGGCTCCTTCTTCTTGTCCTAAACAACAAATATTTACTTTAATCAATTATATTGTATGAAACCTTCTTTTCAGGAAGAATGATTGGCATGACTGGACGCTCAGAGATCACCTATATCAGACATTTACCATGTTGAAGCCATTGTACAGTAAACCTTCTCCGCATCACAAACAGGGAAGATTCCTTGAACGACGAAGATTGCGTATCCTACAACATGAAAACCATTGTAAAATCTAATAAAATAATATAATAATCCTAAAATAAACCTTTACAATAAAATGTCCCACCTTTGGCACTCAATTGAGCAAGAAGCAGTGATACATATGTATTAGTCAAGAGTTCGGGTCCATCACGGGCAGAATTCAATTCAAACCTAAATAAGGAATGCTAATACAACAGTAAACAAAATGGAAAGTAACCATTGTTGGCCGAATTTTCTAATCGTAAACCAATGTTCATTTCTATTGCAGATGAATCCACGAGCAGTTCTAAAATCATAAAATGCATTGAAACCATTTTCTAGTTTAACCTACGTAGGATCAGCTTTGATTGTAGAGACTGAAGGATGATCAATTGGTGTGAGATTGAGTTGCAATGGAGAAAGAGCTTCAGCCACCACCTGGAAACAATATGCATAGTGACTTCCAATAGTTCGTTGCAAACCTGAACTGAGAAGAATCCAGAATCATTTACATTGACGCTTTCCTTGTTGCGAGATTCAGCATCTAATACATTGTTTTCCTGAAAGATTGAAGATTCGCAGAACGAAATAGTGTGAATCAGGGCTGGGATTTTTTGTTCGCAATTTTTTTGTTTTTTTGCACATTTTGCAAAAAATTTTTTGTTCGCAAATTAGCAAAAAAAATAAAAAAATTCATCACCGTACTAAACGAAAAAAATCCAAAACTCATTTGAAATTTCGTAGCCTAACCAGGGCAGGGCAAAAAATTAAATTCAAAAAACAAAATATTTTGAATTTTTCTCTCAAAAAATAAAAAAAAATTCAAAAATTCCATTATTTTTGTCATAAAATGTGAAATACAAAAAAACCATTGCTTTAATTGAATTTGCATTTATCTTAAGTGAATTTCAGGCACTCTTTCACTATTATTCCCAATTCTTTCCAATATGCACCCTGGGTCAGCGCGACAATAATGGCGGCGGAGCGCTTTTGGTTCGCGGGGTCGTAACGCGTGAATTTCACGCGTTGCGTGTCGGTCAAATTGTGAAAACTTTATTATTTTTTTATTTCTGTCGAGGCTAATGTCATTGATTAGATTTTTCGTAGAGATATACATATAAGCTAGACAAAACATTTAAAATTGGGTATGGTTCTTTAAATCCTTTTCAGCATTCTCAGGCAAGCACAGGAAGTTATTTTCATTTTAGCTGAAGTAAATAGTCAAATCTTATTTAATACACAGAGCAAATATTTTTTAACTGCTCAAAATTATATGAAAAATCAAGAAACGAAATACGATCACACTGTTATCAAAATGGGACGATTCTGAAGTAACTGATTCAGGGGCAATATGTCAAATGCACGTGTACGCGTGCACCATGTCAAATGCACATGCACGAAATACCGTTCACCATGTACACCATGTCAAATGCACCGAAGTTCAATTCTAGTCTCGTTTCCATATTTGAGTACACAAATTTAGTCGCAGACTACTCATTATGGTGACCTTTTTATGGTTTGTGATCCCATGTGAGTGATAAACGCTGAGTGCATGTAGCTAGATGTAAGCTAGCAACACCTGTGGTGTTTAAGTTGTTGTGACTGTCTGTGAGGAGTGAGCATTACCAAGCAGTTGCATACGGGAATGTCACATTGTGCTAACACTTTGCTGATTGTGAGCACAGCATAAGGTCAATACAGCCAGATGTGATTGGGGCAGTTTACGTAAAGTAATTACTCTACCAAGCCATGATCTAGGATCACTTCTCTTCTAATCATAATAATCATCCTGCCTCTCTGCTCTCTTATTCTCTCGGTCGTCACCAATTCATAGAGACGACCACGCTTTGGAGAATACAGGATGACAGAATGAACTTTAGGATTTAATTTACCTTCATTTGTGCCACTTGTACTTTCTGCCCTGCTCTACTCTTCCCTCGTCATAGCAAATCCCAAACTTCTGTGTCCCGAAAAATCCGTCAAATAAACATGTGACATGGCAACTCGCAGGTATGACGCGGTGTGGACAGAAACATTATCATCAGTAATTAAAGTCCCATTTAACTGTCATAAAGTGCGATCGTTCATTCTGAATAAGGAAGAGTTGTTGATCAATTCACTTGTATGAATTTGTACTCAAATATGGAAACGAGACTAGAATTGAACTTCGGTGCATTTGACATGGTGTTCATGGTGTACGGTATTTGGTGCACGTGCATTTGACATATTGCCTGATTCAGGACATTAAATTACAGTATGAATAGCCGCGACGCGGTTCAATTATTGTCGCTCCATGTGTTAGCTGACCCAGGGTGAATATGGCCATGAAATATTTAAGTGCATCTGCATCCTCTGCTGAAGCAGAGAGAGTTTTCAGCGGTGCTGGCCGCATTTCCACTTCCCTTAGGCAGAGCATGCACATCAATAACCTTGCAGTCGCTGTATTCTTGCAACAGAACATTAAAATGATGGGATTTTAGTTCATGTTTAATGATAGTATTATTGCTTTGTAGATTTCTTTGTTTTGAGTGCGATAAAATCATTTTGTTCGATTTTTTTGTTTTTTTGCAATTTTTTGTTCGCAGAAATTTTTTTGTTTTTTTGCGCAAAAAATTTTTTGCACCCAAAATTTTTTTTGTCCCAGCCCTGGTGTGAATGATACCTCTGCATCCAATCTCCTTCCTATCTCAGCTAGTACATCTGCACTGAAGTATGGACCTTGAAGAAGCATATTCAATGCATGTTGAGCACACAACAATGCTTCTTGCTGCAATTATCCCATCAATCACTGTCGTGAAGAAGAATGAACTTACTTTCTCAAAGAAAATTGATTCCATATTTGCTGATGGACTCAGAACCTGAAATTCATGAAAATATGGTCAATATCCGAAGCAACCTAGTGTAAATAGGATATAGACAATATCAGTAATACTAAAAGCATAAAAACACGCAAAATGGGTTCAGAATAAGGGCACAACGCCGAAAATTTTAAAAAGACAAAACTCGATTAAAATGGTCCGGTATTTTTTGAAATACCAAACCTTACAGTTTTCTGGCTTTGTGTCATTATATGTTCATTGTGTCAGAACATTCTCACATCGTCATTCATCATGGATAGGTAATGCTACTCTGGAGCTCCCGACAACAGAGGAGTCTCTAGATACGCTGGAGGAGTATCGAGTAAAAACTGCGCATAACGGTAGAGGAGGAGGAGGATACGGAGATGGATACGGTAGTGGTCCAGCCTACGGAGGCGGGTACGGTGGCGGAGGCGGACACGGATAAAACGGAGGCAACGGCAACCAGGGATTCTTTCAGCCTTACGATTTGAAGAGAAATGAAGTCTCGGCCAACAACCACCACCAGGCTCCCGTGAAGAATCAACGTCTCGACCGCTCATGCTACCTCAGATAACGATTATCCGAATGTATACTCGGCCCCATCCCTCACCTATTTACTTGCCCCCTCAACTCCATCAAGGAGAGTAATAAAGACGCGAAAGACATAAGCAATTAAAAAATTGTTTTTGTAGTGTATTTGTGGAAGGAGAAGATCTGTCACTTCCTGGAAAAGTATAACATGTAACATAATCAATAATAAGAAGGCATCGTATGGCACGAATTCTCTTTGCAGAGTATACAACAGTTGTGACTGTTTATCTGCATCACATGGTAAACTGCAGAGTCGTTCAACTTGTCTTCTCTAACTGACCATGTCAACTCGTTCTTCTCATCTCTTTCCCTTTTCTTCTCTCATGGTGCAAGGTGCCCTCTGATCACTTACTATGCTTCTTCCTCCTTATCTTCTATTGACCCTTTGAACTGGCAGCTTCTCCTCTTCCTATCACATTGGCAGTCATCTCATCCACGTTGTGTATGGTACACATTTCGTTCTCGTGTTCCTTCCTTTGACCAGACAATCAACTCTTCTCTTCCAATGATCAATGTCCATTTCATTTCATTCTTCAATGCTTCGTAGATCGGTTGGAGTTGCACGGTGAGTACTCTCTTTCTTCACTTCTATTCATATTCTGTAGATCGTTTCGTCGTTGTCTGTATGATGGACAGAAGATAGGACAAAAGGAGGATGAATCCACTCTTCCAATTATCCAAGTAGGAATTTATTCAAGGGGATCATGAGTGAGGAATAGGAATCGACGTATGCAACACTTGAACACTAAACCAACTTATGGAAGACATTTCTATTTTCTCCGTCTGTCCTCTTAGGCAAATGATTATCTTTCAACACCATCAACAATTACTTGCCAATGTGATCAGACACAAAAGGTGCAAATTCGTGTCAAAAGTCGAACCCTATTGATGGGGTACGTGAAGAGTAATGAGTGTTGTGTGAATGGCCATCTGTCTCTTTCCCTCGAGGGACAAAGTTCACTTTCCTTCGTCGATCTCTGACACACCATTGTGTGTTGTGGTTGAGTGTGATAAGAACGTATGTACTTTCCTTCTTGTGACGTCACACAACGAATGATAGATAAAATATGAACTCATATTGGGCCCACTATGGAAGAAACTTCTCGGGAGACAAATTTAGAATGGAGAACACACAATTTGAACACGGGAAGTGTGGTTACACTACAAGTTATTTTACATTGAATGGGATAAGAAAGTTGAATACATAATCAATGATTCTTATTACATCAATCATACATAGTGAGCATGAAATGAATATTATGTTTTCTCCAATGAACAATCTTGGTCTCCGTGAAACCGTGAAATCGAACCATGAAAACACGCGTTTGAATTTTTGTGTGTCAGACGATTGAGCGCAACTGAAAGACATTGCATGAGATATTGACCGTTCCATTTTGCCGTCAATTCACACAGAAAAATATTTGTTCTTTTTCTGCAGATTCTGGCTCCAACTGATATAATCTGCCTCTCAGGTGCAGATTATACCGTTGCTGAGCGGCAGATTATATCAGTTGGATCTAAACTTATAATTTAAAAGCAGATATTTTTTCTGTCCGTTTAATCTGTCATGTTTCGATAGAAAAGATCGTTAACTGAAAAGTAAGAAAAATTTGACCTATCTGATGTACGGATCGAGTTTTGGACCGAATTTTCTCTATCTTCTCTTGTGATTGTTCTTTTATCTATCATTCGTTAAAGACACCTACGAATGCTGTTAGACAGCAAAGATGCAAGTTCGGTCCAAAACTCGATACCAAATCAGAATGAAGAGTAGTTTGTTGGGTTTCTAAATAGGCAAAAAGTATATTTCTCATTCGTCGGGGGGAATAGTTCTCTATCTAACATAGAGACAACCGCCCGGATATAGAAGTTTGACATGAAATGATTGTCGTTCTCATTGTACATGACAGACATGAATATCCGTTAGAGTGTCGCATTTGAACCCCATCCAAACCATTTCATTCCTTTAGTTGCTTTCATTTGGACCGGTCGGGGTTTGAACCCTGCCCTTATGGACCCCCGTCAGGGTTGGACCTCTCATTTCAACCCTCATTTGAACCCCAACTGGCTGAATAGCGGTGTAGAGAGCGAAGGAAACAGGAGACGACCCACCGGGCGGAGGGAGAAATGACTGTGGAATGAAGTGAGACTCATCGCCGCTCGGGTTTAAACCATAGGAATACATAATGCACAAGGGTTTGAACCCTCACTAGGGTCGGAATGAGGGTTGAAATGACTGATTTCTTAGTCAAATGGTGGTTCAAATGCGACACTCTAATGGGAAGTTTGCTAGTGTCCACAGGTTATGGTTGCGCTCCGTGGTGCGCTCCGGCGCACGAGCACGCAACGCGTCAGGGGTAGCGTTGCGCGTCTCGGAATGAATGTCATTCTAGGTTGCTTTTCTGCTTTTGGGTGGTTGTTTAGGTGATTTCCAGTGTTTATTCGTTTCAATTGTTTGCGCGTCGTGTATTTCAGGATATCGAC
>JACMIF010000115.1:42286-56795 GCA_014805445.1 Diplogasteroides magnus | reverse complement strand
CCCCCCCCCAGCCCCACAACACCCCCCCCCCACTCCCTCCGCCGCCGCCGCCACTATTGTTGTTGTTTCTACAATAAATTTTAACATATTCGTTGGACGTGAGTTGGCGCGGATACTCAATAGAGTGGTGGTCAACACGGTATTTATATGTCGAGTGCCTATCTCGTTTCCCCTAGTGACAGCACATTGTATTCACGGTGCGAGAGAGGGGAGATTGTACGGTGTGATCTTTTGATGATGTTTGCCTATTGTACACGCAACATCACACGCACGTGCTCTCTTTAATACCTTTGTTTTGGTCGGACACATTCCGGATGGATTCGGCCGGATAATTGTCCATGTTGCGCGGTACGCCGCCTATATCCGGCCCCCAAATACTACGCCCAATCACGGATAATTAGAGACTACACCTGATACCGTGATGGCGATTGCACACACCGCTATTTCTCACGCTCGGGCGCAGTTTTATTGAATTTGAGCTCACTCAACCGAGACGACTGATTTCATTTCGGGTCCCCCTTCATCGTAGCTGCTGCGCATGTCCTAATGATATAGTAAAGGAGGAGGAGGATTGACGACTACGACTGCCGTCTTTCTTTCCCACACCCCCTCCTACTCCTTTCATTTACTCTTCCCACTCTCATAGGCATTCTTGACTTCATTATTCAGTCGTCAAACCACTTCATCTTTCCTGCCCCAGAGACGCACGGATTGACAGGAAAGGCAAACGTTTCCTCCTTCCTTGGACCCTCTCCAGTCCACAGCATCACCCCCCTAACTCTTCCTCGACTACACTTCCTCCCATCCATTTCCCCACTTGGGGTTGTTTAAATTATGAGGACCGAGTGGCCTCGTAAGGACTCTAAACATTCGTTTCTACAGATGTTTATGGTTAACCGTTTTTGCTACCTTTTCTTCCCGACTGCAAGGATAATATATTCTGCAGTGAAATGGAGATTCTGGGAGGAGATTAGTTGGAAGCCGCATCCTCATCCATCCACCTTTCTCAGCCCATATCCCTGGAACCTCCCCCCCCCTATTTCTCTCATTCTTCCTTCTCCACGCAGCGAGAAGCGAGCTCGGTCGTGATTGTCCTTCAACGAGATGAAATTGTCGATTGATTTCCTTTATGTTGCTCTTCGTAGACTGTCGTCATCTTTGAGAAGCTCCAATAGCACGCCGCGCTATTACACTCTTTCCACGAAGCATCTGATTTATTTTCCTTAATTAGTGTAGAATTTTTTTCACAAATATTTCATCCTTAAATGGTGTAATGATGCTACTTGTGGATCCAGCATTTAAAAATTTGTTCACTATTTGGAAATGACGAAGGAATTTCCTCAAGTGTTCACGAGACGCATAAATATAAATTCGTAATTCTCACAGAGACGATTGTCGATGAACAATGGACGTTCGCTACTAAATCCCTGAGCTGAATGGCCCCCTCTATCCTCCTTCCCCCGTTATATCCCACCCCTTTCTTTTCAACCCGTCCAAAGACCACAGGGAATGAAGGACTAACCTCAATCGCCGCAAATGGGTTCGCATCCTCTGCGGTTCCAACTGTCAATCTGTTATGGCCCATTTGGGTGATGGATAAACGGACCGGGGCTTTTGGGGGCCGGTCCATTTGAATTTAGTCGAGTTGTATTCATCGACTGCTCTTCTTTTGGCGTTCCTAAACAGAGTTATACTGCAATTTCCGTCTGTTGTGAGAATTTCTTTCTCAAGATATATATTTTTCGCCTATTGGGAGTTGTTATAGATTGCACTGTTCATATTCGTCTTGTAACAAGATATCACGGGGTTTGCTCTGATATCCACGACCCACATGCCACATGACTACATCTGCATGAAGTCGTCTAGTTAAACTTGGGCCTTTTTTCTAATGGGAATTGTTTGAGTCAGCAAACCAAACTTCACATTTTCGCGAGCGTTTTCTGTTATCCCCTTCTGTTGCACTTATTCGGTTTCAGCGTATTTTGCGAAAATTTAATCGAAATTATTTTGATATTTGCAAATTTTGATTTAAAAATGAATAAAGAAATTGCAGATGGTCGCTCAGGACACGGGATGAGTCCCATGCGCGCATCCTCTGGACTACGGCTGAAGGCGGCCATCACATGTAGGTTTTGTGTTTCTACAAATATACATTTTTACGTTTTACTTTTGGAAATTCAATACATAGACGAGTATTTTTTTTCTCATCAAATTCGTGATTTTTTAGTCTATACTGTAACTCATCTGAAGGTTAAAATTCACTCAGTACTGTAATCCTCGCAGGTGGAGTGGTCCTTCTCCTCTACCTCTACTACCGTCAGCAGTCTGCGACGGACGCAGCCTTCCTGCACGTCAAGACCTCCCTCCTGCGATGCGAGCAGAATGCGGAGAGTGTGGCTGCCAAGCTGAAAGGTGAATCCTGGTCTTCCAACTTTGATAGAAGATCCTTTTCACTCCCGTAAAGCAGAAGTGAATGCTTCTCTATGCTCAAATATTGAAAGTTGCTACATTCTACGAATCAATAAGATTTTTGAGTTATTGATCCAAATTGGTGTCTTTAAGTGATCTACGAGGCAAAGAAGAAGATGGAGGAGCTGTACACGAAGACACGCAATGATCTCGTACAGGGAGAGGCTGGTGAGTGGATGGGTAGATGGGAACATGGCATTTTAGAACGGCCGTCGCTTTGGAACTGGCCATTTTGAAGCTTTTTTTGGCACTCCTTGCAATTGCACACATGTTCCAAAATGTCACGTTTACGGATGTTTTGGTGGGATACGGTAATAAAGAGGGGCATGTGGCTGGGTTACGGTATTGAAGTAGCCGAAAAAGTTCATGAATGTGCGTATTCAGAAGAGTTTTCGAATAGATGAATGTGAAATGCTTCTGCGTTATTTTGATGGTATCATTGGAGAACCAACTTTGCCACTTATTTATTTTTGTATCTGTCAGGGAATCACCTATGTCGATGTTTCAGATCTGAAGAAGAGTCTGAAGGTGTGCGAGTTCAACCATGTTTCCGCCAAGGTGAATATTTCCTCTCTTTCAATTACCGGCTGGGTTGGTGTGTCCGTAGAACGAGTTTTGTTATTCTGGTATTACAGACGATGTGATGAGATATAAGCATTTTCAAACGCTTTCATCTCTGTTTCAGACGTATTCTTGTAATTGAAAACTACGAATGATCGCAGCAAATTGTAATGAGTAGAGTTCATTTCAGGATCGCCTTTCGACGTGCGAAAGGACACTGGATGAGGAGAAGCGGAAGGAGGAGGAGAGGGCAGCCAGTGGGAAGAAGAACGACCAAGTGCCACCACCAGGAGGAGATCACGATGGTACGATAGTATTTCATGGCTGTGGTTACTATAGTTAGTTTGTACCGGAAAGATACTGTAATTGGGATACGGTAGTCGTATATAATAGTTCATGAACAAAAGAGCTCCTATGATTTTCCTCCGATTTGAAGTTCAGAAATACATCGGTAGAAGTGCAATACTTGAGGTAGAATTTCGCGGAGGGTCGAATACATGTACGGTGGCTTTTCCTAAATCTTACTTTCAGTGCATTTCACGAAATGGATACCATTTCAGAGCAACTGAAGCAGCTACACGTGAGGCTGGAATCGATTGAGGTATGTACTTGCAATTTGGAGGCCGGTGATACATTCGTAGCTTTGAAACTGTTAAGCAATGCTTGCATCTATGTTCATGGGCTTGGTTTTTTTTTAGCTGTCATAGCGTTTTGATTACACTTTAATTATTCCAATATTGGATTAATGGTTCTTTCTGTGTCGTAAGGTGTCGAGGTCGTCTAGGGTTTCTAAAACGGTAGTAAAAATGTGCATTTCTCGTTCATCCAATTCCACTCGGAGCGGTTGTCCATTGAACGTATAGACAACTGCTCCGCTGAATTTTGACGAATGAACAAATGCACTTTACATCCGAAACCCTAACGGATGTCCATGTTTAGAAGGACTTGGCACAGTCGCGCACAGCCTCGGACAACCTACGAAAAGAGAACGACCAACTGAAGGTGCCATTGTTTTAGTTAAGAATGAGTACAACTGTATATCAGTAATTGTTATCTTTATCTTGATTTTTATACGGTCTGAAACTTAAAATGATCTGTTTCTGATTTGCAAAGTTATGCATTTCCAACATTTTCATATTATAATTCCAGAAACGAGTGGCCGAT
This sequence comes from Diplogasteroides magnus, assembly GCA_014805445.1. Classification (NCBI taxonomy): domain Eukaryota; kingdom Metazoa; phylum Nematoda; class Chromadorea; order Rhabditida; family Diplogasteroididae; genus Diplogasteroides; species Diplogasteroides magnus. Next base: position 52,601 of record JACMIF010000115.1, on the reverse strand, counting down.
TGCGAGTCTCAATTGGTCGCCCACGTTGGAGTGAGTTTGGATTTGTTTTGCTCCTTTTAACGGGGAAAAGGTTACGAGACATTTTGGAACATATTTTACACTCCTAACGCTCAGTGAATCTCACAATTACGCAAACGTTCCAAAAGGTCAGTTCAAAAACGTCACGTTCCCGATGAAACACAAGAGCGCCATAATGGTGATGGACAATTGTGCCGTTATGGCGCAACCGTCCATGGTGCAGTTGTTTCTCACCCACTTTCAACCTTTCCTTTCAAAGTCGAAATCTCAGTCTTTATCATCATTCAAATAACAACGCAGGAAAAAAGGGGAAACCAGAGTACGAGACACGTTATGGTACAAATCGTCGGATAATGAGCACGAAAAAACGCAATTGATCTCTGAGCAAGGAATATGAATTTTAAGCACCATGCAAGCAAGGAAATGGCAAAATGTTCAATAAAGGCACAAAGTTCGCATACCGGATAGACTGGGAGGAGATTATCGTGGTTTTCAAAGCATGTGCGAATATGAGAATAGCCTGAGGATTGGGGAAGAGACTGTTCTTTCTTCAGCTTCGTGAGAATTGGGAAAAGGTCATTTCGGAACTTTCCTGTGCTTATTGCGTAGTCAATTCTAAAATGTCGGAGGTTTATATGACAGTTCCTAAAGACAGGCTAAAGTATCAAATTAGTCGTCTCTTCTAATGCTATAAATCTACTGAGATGTTGTGGGAGTCTGTAGGGCCTGAGCGGCTACGGAAGTCGTGGGGTAGTACGGTAGCGTGCTGTCAAAGTTGAAGTTGGCGTACGGATTGGACTGTGACGACTGGGTCGTGGACCAATTGTCCATCAGTGGAGCTGATGAGTACGCGGACGATTGATCGAGGAAGGAGTTCTGCAAAAAATCTTTTTTTTTTAAATTTATTTCTTTCACACGCTCGAAAAAATGGAGTTTCGTGGCAACAAAGATTGACAGAATACTCACAATTATGTTGCAAGCGATTGCAATTTTGGAGGAATATGAAATTGAGGGTGAAAGATAAGAATGCCATGTACATTTGCGCCATCAATTCGCGGGCGAAGTGTCCATTACACTACTCTGGCGCTTTTATCTTTCACCCGAAGCGAGCTAACCGGAATCAAAGTGGCGCTGCCATCGTGCTCGTTCAGCGCCAGTAGATTTTGAGAAGGGTTCTGATGAATCTGAAGAGATTTTGATCATGTTGAAAACCAGGAACCAGGGAAATATTTTGATCCTTGACACAGTTGTAAGGCACATCAAGCGACGTTCGTTGACTTACCGGCTTGACGTCGTTGGTCGATGATCCTAGTTGCTGCGAACCGGGGAAGAAGGCAGTCTTGTGTGGGTCGAAGTTGAGCCCTGCAATGACATCGAAATTCATTAATTTTCTCGAGAATGTAAGACGTGTTTTATATTTTCTGAGTGTTTTCGCGTGTTCGATCATTGGGCCTTTTTCGATATGAAATGTCAAGAAGGGTGCTACCCTTTTCTAATCGTCTGATGTAGTATACCCGAAAAAGGGTGGCCTGCCCAACATACGTCAAATGTTTGTCATAAGAGCGTACTGGACTTTCACTGTCTGGATAGAAGTGAACTATTAAAATTGGCGTGTTGTGCGTTACACATAGCGTACCATGTGTTCCAGGAGCAGCCACGAAGTCTCCCATCGCATTCGAGTTCATGGGAAAGGCGCCCATACAGTCTGTTGGCAGCGCGCCCGGCAATGAGGAGAAGGTGTTCTGCAAAATGTGCATCTCCACTGGAGTCGAACCGCGGTCGAAAATTTTCGGAAACAGACTGTTTTCCACTCGGCCACACTCACCCCATTGTGTAGGTAGTGCATGTAGAGGGTATGCTGCAGGATACTGAAAGAGGATTCGTCGAAGGGTGGCGCAGCGACTGGATGGGCGGTGGTCGGACGACGATTCCTTCTGATTTCGGCATTAGTTTTATCGTTTTTCTGGAGGACATTGCCCCTTTCCTAATTTGGACTCGTTTCGCGCTTTTTACGGATGTAATTATGTGTCAAGTACTAGTCAATCAATAAATGAAAAGATCTCCTCTAATTTGTTTCACATATCGTGAAATGATGAATCTCAGCGATTGAAACCAATCAGGCGTTCGTTTCACCTCCTCTTGAAGTTGCCGTTCTCGAACATGCTCTCGCATCCAGGTGCCAGCATCCAGTAGTTGCCCTTCCGATCATGAGCCGATCCAGCTCCGTCGCGTGCCTGAATCAAGAACAATCGATGATTATGATAGGCATACGGTAGTCTGAGGATTTGAGTTCAATCAATATCTGGTATACGGTAGTAGACTCATTGTTAGATAGTGCTCTATTGTGACGAACCTTCTTCATGAAGCAGTCATTGAGTGAGAGGTTGTGTCTGACCGAGTTCTGCCATCCCTGTCGTCTCTTTGGATCGGCCTCCCGATAGTAGGGGAAATTGGCGTCGATATACTGAATTTTGGTTAGAAAATGTATATTATTTATTGGGTGGAAACAACTCCATCATGGACATTTGTTCGGAATTGGTGGAATGGGCACTTAAACCGATAGATGAGCGCGCATCTATCTATTTCACCGCTTTGGCGCAAATGTTTATAGCGATGTTGTATTACAGCCACTGGTTTATTGTCAAAGCTAAGTTAGAAGTCTATGACAAGTATTTGGCATCGAATTCGTTCCATGAAAGATGTGCTCTAATTGCGGCGTTCTAACGTTCTATGTTTTGTCGTCCCTTCTTTCCTCTCATTTTGTTGCAAAACTAGGCGCGTACGGTACAGCCGCCAATCAATGATGACAAAATCAACGGGGAATGTGACTCGGTAGAAAGGGGAGATGGGAGAGAAGGGGAAAAGGAGGGGGGGGCTGATTCACTCGGACAGTCAACCTTAACGAGAAATTGAGGATGTGCGAAAAAGAAATTGATTTGTGCAGTAGAATTCTAGTCTGCTTTGAGCACTATTCCACTGTTAAACGCTGTGTGCAATTGTGTTTAAGAACACAGTGATTTAGAATGGACCACAGTCTGGGTTGGCGATAGTTCAATGGGCCTTGCTCATCTAGTCAAAGTGCAACGGACGTGGTGGCTCCAATGATTGGAGTCCAATCACACGCATGCCATCTTTCAAGAACATTGCACGAGGTGGCACGACAGAGATGCGATCACAAGATTAGAAGAGATGATTTGAGATGAGGGGATTCGAAATGATGTGCTAGAACAAACCTTGTAGATCTGCGACAGAGTAAGCCGCTTCTCATTGCTGTTCTGAAATTATACATTTCTGTAATTTTCGAACAAGAGTAAAGCCATAAATCGCTTCAGTCTATGTAAACGACATTCCGTTCAAAATCTTGGGTGCAAGCCGGAAAAGTAGCTACAGTATCAAGAGATGTGATTACCTTGATGGCCATAGCGATCAGGGCGACGTACGAGTAGGGCGGTTTCTCGATGTGAACATTCGAAGACGATGACGATGGACCTACGGATGAAGAAGAGCTCGACGATGCTGATTGTTCCTGGAATCAGATACAGTAGCCAAGCAATCAAAGTCATGTTACATCCCCCCCCAACTTAACGACCATCTGCTGACTATTGACTCTAGCTGTGCAAGAATTGATAAAATAGGTGCCATATAAAAAAAGACCATTGTCCGAAACTATACCATTTTGACTGGTGTGGGCTGGTGTGGTTGCGATTGTTGTTGCGGTTGTGACTGTGTTTGGTCGACACCTGACATGGATGAAGAGGCATTGTGATGCTCCAAAGGGATGGAGACAGTTCGGGCTGTGCTGAATGAGTCGATTCGTTAATCCTTCTTTTGATTCCGGATGGTATTTAATATGCATTGGGCATATAATGGCTATTCACTAGTGTTTATCAAATCGACTGGGATGTCGTGATCTTTTTCTATTCAAGTCGCAATGGTTTCGAAAATATTTTGCCTTCGGCCACTATGTCTTGTCGGCTTTGTTTCCAAACAGTCCGCAAAGTTTGCGTATGCTGACAGCCCCCCCCCCCCTCATGTTTTCAACATCGCCCGACAGCCGAAACATTGAAGAGGCCACAACAGAAGACATCTCTTCCCGCTTCTGTGTCTTTTCTTCTCCCTCCGTCGATTTATTTGAAAACAAGGCCCGCAAACAGTTTGTAAACTGTGGAAAGTGCGGCAACACAACAATGCGCTAGTATATAAAGGCACAGAACAGAAGGCCAGGCCAGTCTGGCTATCCTGCGAACCGTCATGTTCCACATTACCTGATTCCGAACGGAGGCTGAATGCCGATGCCTCCCAACGACGAGGACATGTCCTGAACGGATTACCCGGCTACAGTATCCCTGCAAGGGGCGGGTCGAGTCTGAATGGGGGGAGGGAGTCTGTCTCATGCAACTAACAATGGAATGAAAGAGGGAATGAGGGGATGAATGGATGGAAGAAGAAGAAGGAAAAGGTGCATGATTCAGCCTCCTTTTTCTTCCTTCCTTCATTCTTCTACCATCTCTACTCTCTCGTCGACTGTATCGTCTCCTCTCTATCGTCTCTTCCCTCTACTTACCCCTCTCTGTCTCTTCTAAGATCTCACTGGTTGAGAGCCTGAACAGGTCAGAGGAACGGCGATAGACTGTGCAGATGGTGGAGAGAGTAGAGAGACAGAGCCTTGGCCTGTGATAATGTCGCCCCCTGGGCCTGCAAAGTTCATCGCACGACACGATCTGTGAGTGAATGGACTCGTCATGGGAAGGTGAACAGGAGAGAATGAGAGTCAAGCACTGGACGATTTGAATTGTTTTTTTAAAAAAATAAATGGGATCGAAACTACAGTAATCTCTATCATGACCGGAGAGCGGCTATGCGAAGTTGCATCACAATAATACCCGGGTATGTGACATTTTTGAACTTTCACATGGTTACCAGACATCTGACAAGCGGATATTTGGGAACCAGCCATTTCTAATTGCTGTTAAATCCTACCGAAGTGAAAAGTGTTCCATTGTTAAAGGAGCTGCACCACGAACTTTTTCGAGTATAGGGCAGAAGCGCAGTTAGATAGGGGATGACGTGAAGAGTCGAATGACACTTCTCTCACGTTATATAGATGTTTCTACGATTTTTGGCGAAACTCCGAAGTTACATGGTACGGTAGATATTGGGGTAGAGTGCATGTCGAGAGACAACAGAATCGATGAGGTTCAGACAGAAAATGATTTGCATTTGTCATAGCTACGCCGCGTCTGTGTCATAGGAATAGCAAATGCAAATCATTTTCTGTCTGAACCTCATCGGTTCTCTTGTCTCTCGACATGTACTCTACCCCAATATCTACCGTCATGTTCCACATTACCTGATTCCGAACGATGATTTTGATGATTTTGGAGAAGCTCCGAAATAACGTACCCTGTTATTTCGGAGCTTCTCCAAAAATCGTAGAAACATCCGTATAACGTGGGAGAAGTGTCATTCCACTCCTCACGTCATCCCTTATCTAACTGCGCTTCTACCCTATACTCGAAAAAGTTCGTGGTACAGCTCCTTTAATACCCAATATACTAGATATCCGATTCCCCAAAGTCTGGATTCATTCTGTCAATTTTTACTCGAAATTTTGTCACGGTTCCGAAATGTCTTGTTCCCAGATGCCGTTTCCCAAAAGTCAGGTTACCATGTGAAAGTTCCAAAATGTCACGCTCCGTAATAACCAATTCTAATGGAGATCCTTCCTTGTAGAAGTAGCGGGAAATGCACATTGCTTCAAAATACGAACTGTTGAGAAGTCGATGTTGTTGGCGCAATTCTTGTAGTTTTATGCAGTAGTTATTTCAAAATGTACTGAGTTTCGTTATTACAGGCGCTGCCGAAGCCGCACTACGCGCAAAACGAGACTGCGCACTTTGAACGGGATCACAAGAAGGATGACAGGTGGGAGAGAGAGAGGAGATATCACATGTGGGAATCTTAATCAGGTTGGCAGGTTATATGAGAAATCGGCTATGTTTCACTCTCCCCTACTTTGGGTTAGGGTAGATATATGATACGGTTGTGTACGATATGATGTTGTTGTCATTTCCTATGCAATTGATGTATTGAAGTGACAGTAATCCATGGGAATTTACGATCATCCGCCCATTGAGAACTGTTTTGCAACAATATTTATCATGACACGTATTTTTTCGTGATGATGTTGTTATTTTCAGATTGGAGTTCCACAGAGACGAACAGTTCCAGCAGCCTGACCTCATTCCAGCCAAGGTTCGTCACAAGTTACATTACTAAAATACTTATATAACATTACTTCTATCTCTTCATTACTTGGGACCGGAAAGCCTGCAGAAGTGCATTTTTCTGTTGTCTAATTCTCTCGGAGCGGTTGTCCATCACATGGGACGGAAAAGCGCTCCGAGAGAATTAGAAGACATAAAATGCATTTTACTTACATTTCCCACGCTAGACTTACAGCTATTTCACCCGACTTGAGCTAACTGAATACGATATGATTTCGCTCGTGCTGATTCGCCGATAAAGTGTACTTTTAGGGTAATACATATTGGATGAATTAGAGTACCGTAGTCCTAGATATCGTATACCGTACCTCAGATTCTCGTTGCAGGACCTCGTTCGCCGCATCGAGGAAAGGCAGCTGGAGAAGGAGAGAGTAGTGGAGGAGATGGACAAGCATCCAGAAGACAGGGAAGATAATGGTAATGTATTTTTGTCTCTTCGGGACCCTAACCGCAACGCGTCGATTTTATGCGTCGCGGTCCGAACCTAGTAATATGTTTATGTTCTGTGAAAGAAACAGGAAGTATTTTCGTATATGCTGTAGACTGTGATATCGAGTAATGGGTTATTTATTGGATGATGTAATTTTGAATCCTTTGCTCTCCTGTTCCTTATTCGTTCTCCCTCTTTCGTTGAGCAGAGTAGACTCTAATAGCATTTTCCAAAACACTGGGTTCAAGAATGTCTCCTAGCCGTCTTGGGCCATGTTGCTCGAGCGACGCTTTTTCAGTCGGGATGCTATGTTTGTACGAAGAAATAGTGCACAGAAAGCATGGGATGGTGACATATGCACAACCGACATTTGTGCAACTTTTATATTGGAATTTGGCTTACAGAAATTTACTGAATGTACAAAAATCATAATAACTGAATATCAAATGATCTGTATGTTACTTACAGATCCTGACGTGGTGGAAAGGCCGAATCCCGATGAAGAAGACTATAAGGAACAGAGCCACTAATGCCCCTCTCTGACTATCTGTGCCCTCTCGTATGTCCGTTGTCTCTAATCTGATTCGAATTTTTCCGCCAAATTCAATTTACTAATTTCGTCTTTTTTACTTGTACGATGCTGTGTGCTGTCAAACACATGACAAATTGTGATTCGCATTTCTGGGTGAGTACCATGCGGTCGTCTAGAATTAAAGTTGCTTTCCCTCGTTTCCCCCCCCCCTTTTTCTAGAGCTTGAATTTCATATTCATTCCTGTATTCGCCTTTTCGTGTGTCCTAGTTGTTGCATTCGGTGTGTGCCACGGGTCTTCTCTTCTTCTCCCTTTCCATGCGTATCGACTAGGGTAGAATATCCAAGTAGAAGTAAATATTGCTGTCTTCCAATTCCTTCGGAGCGGTTGTCTAACACGACTCCGTGAGAATTAGACGACAGAAAAATGCACTTCTGCTTGCATTTCCTTCCCTATTATAGACTATTCAGTATCTAGCAGATATTCCTTCTACTGATGTGGTGCTAGAGAATTCGCCGGCTGCTTTTTTACAATTTGCAAATCACATCTAAAATACACAGCTCAAATGGATATTTGATAAAGATTTTTATTAATTGTTCCTGTCGCTGTGAAACTATTTCGCCATTCACATGAATAAAGAGATTTTTTCATTGACCTACTGGAGTGAGTTAATATGTATGGACCGGTTGATACATGCCATGCCGTATGTCTATTTAGCAGTGAATGTTGCGGTATTTAGTGACAGTGCTGTGAGGCTGCATACTGTTATTGTACAGTATCCGAGAAAAGAGGTTCGCGAATTTTCCAATTGTGTATCTAGAGATTGCTTTGCCCATTGTTGTGATAGAGATAGAGGAATGAGGACTAGCCGAGAGGACTCAAATCAATCAATACGAGGGTGAAAGGATCGAGGATGGACGCTGACGACAATGAAACATGTGAGTGATGGACCACTTTCCCATTCTTCCCCCTCTGTCGCTCCCCCCGCCCCCCCCCCCTGTGGTGTGGTACAAAACAAGAGATCGGGCCGTTTCTTTATTCGGCGACTTTTGACGAGTAATTGTTTGACGGGTGGAGGGAAAATCGAGCTTTGAGCTAGCCCATATGGGGAGAATTACTACACAGGGGGCATTGTGGAAGAGACGGCGGCGTTTTTGTCCTTATCTTCGGGTACAGCTTTGATGAGGCTTTCTGCGGGGACGAGGCCACCTCCCTCTTCGAGCTCGACCATGACCTGCAGAATAATCATTCCTTGGCGCCACATTCGAACGTGCGAGTGAATCGGTGGGGTCAGATTTTTGCCCATCACCAGCAAGCAAATCTTACTTGTCCATCTTGTACGTCATCCGGCAGTTCCTCGGGCTGCGGCGTCCTTCCAGGAGTGATGGGATTGAATCCACTGGTCGCATTCTTCTTATCCTTCTTGTCGTCCGGCTTGTATACTTCGTACAGCTCGCAACGAACGTGCATGGACTGTGGACTCTTGAGAACCTCGTCATTCAGCTGCAACGACACTTCTTGTCCTATGGCTACGGTAGAGCTACTCACACTACTCTACACTACTCTACGCGATCGCAAAGTAATTCAGTGCTACAAACTACTATCTACTGAATAGTATCAGGCGCGAGCACGTCACTGGGGCGTACCAGTCATCTTTTCATTTTGCGTAGTCCCACAATTGTAAAATTTTCGGCTCCCCTTAAGAATGAATGACAGTTTTGCACAGCCTCCCAGTTATTCCGTTAACAAAATTTGCATGCCCTCCCTGGTAAATCACTGTCCGAGTTCGTGACTGAATAGCATGCAAGATACCTCTCCTCTCCATCTGATGACTTCGTAGCCGAAAGTGTAGCGGTCGATGGTTCGATTCTTGTGCTTGACGAGTCCATCCGGAGGGGTGCCATTGATTTGCACATAGAAGACCAGCTTGGCCTGAAAGACACTCCTACATTATCCGGGCGCGGACGAGAGGTGCAAGCTGGGTACTGTAACTGACACCAGGTTGGAGAATTCCAGTCTTGTTCACCGGGACGAGGAAGTTTGTAGGGTGACGAGTGTTGAGCTGGAAAAGAATTATCATTATCAGCGAATAGTAATCGATAGTGCGTCACGAACTTCATATCGAACTGGGTAGGGCGCCTTGTTCACAAGATGCAGCTGTCCCGTATAGTAGCCGCGAACATTGCGCTGAAAACAGGAGGTTCGTGCCGCGGGAACTATAAGTGCAGTCAAGCAGGAAACAGGTCATTATTAAAAGATATTTATGAATGTCGGGGATACTTACAATTATCTTTAGCACCTTCTGATCCGTCACGAGCGCATTGGAGAGATTGTGGCAGCATATTTTCCACAGGTAGTATCCGCCACCCTATAATTTATGTGTAAATTGTACAATCGCGCCCTCGTAAGGCTACAGAGAAAGAATGAGTTGAGTTAAGTGCCTGTACACATACTATTTCTCTTAGAGAATTACCGGTAACGAAACGTGTTCAAGGTTTTTGTGTGATACTAAATAGAAGAGAAAAGTGATTGGAAATAATTTAACAATTTTCGAAAAAATACTATCTCTTTCAGTGCGGAACTTCTGCTTATTCCCGGACTCTACTGAGTTTTTACTGTAGCATACTGTAGGTTATTGTAGGCTACCTCAGTAAACTGTCGGTTACCATAGTATTACGGTAGAGGTACAGTAGTAGAGCAATACAATAGATTCCGGCTATCATCAGAAGTGACAGGAGTAGTCCCTTTTTTGTCCGTTTAATTTAAAAAAGATTTTTGCACAGTTTTTTCTTTCCAAAATACGGGGGATATACACGAAGATACGGCAGTAAGCGAGGTGTCTTCCCACTCATATATGAGCAGGGGTTCATGCCAACCCTGCAGGATGATCGCATAGAAAATCGACTCAAAGCTAGTGCATATCATTGGCCATTTTCGCTCTGCAGGGTGGTCGCCATGACTTATGCAAAGTTGGTATCGTGGTTTTGTCACGAACATGTCTGTGAATGTTCCTACTGGCCTCCGACTGGGGGGGGCGGGCGGGCGCGAG
>JACMIF010000115.1:25489-42186 GCA_014805445.1 Diplogasteroides magnus | reverse complement strand
CCCCCCCCTCCCCCCCCCCCCCCCCGGAATAGTATATCCCATGCTTACCCAGCCACCGCCGCAGAGGACGAGGATGCCAATGATTGCTGCTATGATGATTCCCGTCCACTGCGAGTCGTCAGAGTCGTCAGTCTGTAGCGATCAATTTCAACTTCTGATTGATCAATACTTTGATGATGCACCGTGTCTCAGTCTCATGTCGTCTTCTAGTAAACAATGAATTTGGAATACCGTCTCCTCTGAAGTCTTCGGCTTGGTGTTGCCCTCAGTCCCCCGTGAAAGGGGGTACTTCGGGTTTTCGGATCCATCAGTCGAACCGCCGGGCTTTTCGGGCTCCTTGAAGCATCGAATCTTCTCCATCGCACCTCCTCCCTGTAAATGTTCCTGGTTATTTCGATCCTTTCCATTCGATCTCCTCGAACAATAAGTTCACTCTATACTCTCACCTCTCTCTCCCAGTTACCCGCCTTCACGCCGTCGTGCTTGCAGTTCACATTCGCGTTCGCCCAGTCACCACCAGCCAGAACTCTGCAATTTCTCTCCGTTTGTGCTGACCGCAACGCGTTGTTTCATGCGTCGCGGTTGTGTACTCACTGAAGATTGTATCCAGACGGGCAGGAAAGTGAGAGACGGGGATCCATGGGGTCGTCATCCAGCTTCATTTCCTAAATGGAAATAGTGTCATCCACGTGAAAGCGAATCACGCGACGCGTCTGTTGGCGCGTCGCGGTTGGGATGATTTCTCACCTTGTCTTTGCAGTCACCGTTGTTGCATGAGAGTTCGGAAGGTGGAAGATGAGTCGGGCAGCCAAGCGCTGTAAAGTCACTCTTCATAGTGGTCAAAACCATCTAACAAAAAGAGGCCAACAATAAGGTGGCAATCAAACTCACTGAGTGTGGGAAAGGTCATCTTTGCGGAAGCGATCTTTGATCCGTCCTTCTTCAGAGTCACTAATCCAGCCACAGTGACCAGTTGAGCCTGCATAAAGCATAATTGTTTTGGCTAACCGAACTGCGACGCACGTGAGAACGCGTTACGATATAAATTATCGCAACGTAAAGGTCTACAGTACTCCATTCCTAACATACCGTCGCTTGAAGTGTGCACTCCCCTCCGGATTCTCCATCGCAAGACAATTCCTTATCCACAGAAGCGAAATTGACCGAAGCCGTTCCATTGGAGACCCACAACGTGACGTCGTAGTTCTCTCCGTCGATGTTACTGGAAAAGGATTGAATTTTTTTTCAGGTGTTTTTTCCATTTTTATAAAATTCGACCCCTCGGGATGAGGGATCAAGGTTAGCCACATTTTACTTTTTTGATAGATACCTCATAACGATGCCTGCCGAGCAAGTCTTGTTAATTACTGATGAATATTCCGCAGCCTTGAGCACTCCCGTCTTTCCACCATGGAGACACTCGCCAGGAAAGTAACATGCCTGAACAGCAGTCATTAGAGACTGCCAATCGCACCTCGGTCGCACCTCGAAGTCCATTCCATTTCTCTAAGTCTTTCGGAGCGGTTGTCTATCCGCGGCGAGAGACAATCGCTCCGAAAGACTTAGAGAAATGGAATGTACTTTGAGGTGCGACGAGGTGCGATGGGCGGTCTCTAGCAGTCATTATTCGATTAGTCTTCATTTTCCATTCTTCCACTAGATTATCGATCCTAATTGAGGCATCAAATAAACGTTAGTGTTTTTTTCATTTTTTATACGTGTTCTTGCCATGGATTGCCATTTAGTGGCTGATGGTATCTGCCATTTCACAATTAGTCACTGCGGAACACACATGCCAAAATCGGCAGCCGAGATTACTGCAGTCTAGCGAGGTGCTGTGGCATGTCTGCACTCTAGCCATTATTTCTCTATTTTTACGGATTTTGCACAAAAACGGTTATGGTGTAGTTGAAATTACTGTAATTTGGTGTAAATTCTGAATATTTTTAAATATTCGAAGAACTCTTGCCACGAAAACCCCTGACTATGCAAACGCAATTTTGGTTCTGATCGCAAAATGCTTTTTATTTTTGAACGCATTTTGTCTTCCCTCCAAAACATACGCTGAATAGCGACGCAGAGACAAATCCTATCCTAACCGCTAGCATGTTTCGCAGTGATTAGATCTATTTGATGTAAACTTTTTGCGTGTTTCAGTCGTGAAAGTGTCCCAACGCGATATACAGTATTTCTTTCCTTCATACCGTACCTTGGTCAGTCCGCATCCGGAGAGATCGGGAATGGCGCGTACGGTAGTTGAGAGAAGAGCCACATACAGAAGAAGTAAGATATGTCCCTTCATTCTGAAAAGATTATTTGTGCATTAAAGGTAGAGAAAACAGATGCATTAAAGGAAGCTTTCCAGCTGCTATGGTATCCTATTACTGTAAAACCCATGAGCAATAACCTATATGACTAACGAACTGGTTTCTTGGCCGATTGACTTACCTCAATCGAGACGGGTCGTGAGTCGACCGCCCGGAGTGAGAGACGAAGATACGAATGAAAGGGGAGAGGGTGATGAATCTGCTAATTTTACTACGCACTTCGTCACACATTTGGTTGCGCATTGTATGCATGCAGATTTCTTGTCAATCACTTGCGTTCTTTCAGTCATCAGGGAGGTAGATCGTCGACTGAAAGCGTTACTTATTGATTAATTGTCCACAGAGAATACTGTAATTGAACGCTGTTATACAGTATACAGTATACTTGCAACCGCGGCTGTTTATGCCCATTGCTCAATGATGTACCGATCATTGAGAAACGCGATCGCCATTTGCACGAATGGCGCACACGTCCATCTTATTATTTGCGCCTTTACGGTGAAATTTACGCTTGTGCTGTAAGATGAAGTACATTTCGTTAATATGCCGCAAAGGTCCATATTAACGAAATGAATTACATCGTCTCACAGCACAAGTGCCTTTATTGTCTTTCACTTGATGTTCAAAGCCAGGTCGATTTCCTTGATAATATAAGATTCCCTCCCGCCATCTAACCCTCCTTTAAATATTGCCAAACGAATTGCCCCGAGCCAATGTTCCGTCAATGGAGTTGCCCTGCCTATTGTTTTGGCACCAGAATAATGAAGTGGGCATCTCGGCTATTTGCGAAACTCCCCGAAATTGAGAATTTTTTCCGGACACTTTTTCAAAATTTTATGTGAACCAGTCTTATATCACTGAACCTCTTCTATTCGCAGTAAAAACTCGAATACACTAACAAAGTGCATTCATTTTCTTCAATTCATTTTCGAGCGATTATTTTTTGCATCTGATAGACAACAGCTCGGAATGAATTGGCGAAAAGAGAATGCACTTTGTGAATCGATTCGAGGTCTCTAATCCACAGATGCGTATCTTTTACATCTTGTTAGTTCATATAATCAAGCATAGCATCCAACATATTTATTCAAAGCATTATTTCAATTACACTGCGTCATGGCTTGCATACAACAGTGCTCTCCAATTCTGTGTTAGTTGGAGGGCTCTCTCGAATTCAAGCCCCTTGTGGTAGAAAATGAAATCATAATAAATATTATATTTCAATAAGTGTGTATTGGTCTTGCATAATACATCATATCTGCAGATTATTTCCAGAAAGGGAAAGTAAACTGGCATATTGAAATACGTTGAAAAAGAAATATACGAACAAAGTACAAACGATCACACAAGTATAAAACCTCTGCAGACGAAGGCATGGGATACAGTCTTGTGCCTGAAATTCCCTCGAAGTAACTGTCTCAGTTCAATTTACCAGAACAAATGCTATTCATTAGAGTTCCCTTATCAATCGTACTTCTCATCTTTGCCGTCATTCTGCATTGGGGATCGGTTGTCTATGATGAATTGAGAGACGACCACTCCCCAATGCGGAATGACGACAAAGATGAAAAGTACGATTGATAAGGGAACTCTACTATTCATGATAGAAATAATAATATTTTTTTCTATTCTTTCTACTCGCAGTCGTTCCGTTCTGGGGCCTGTTGAGCATCACATGCAAACTACTCGAAAGGAGCTTCAACATCCACATCAGGATTCTAAATCGGCAAATTTGTCGTCATTCTCCGTAGCGCCGTTGTCTCACTCCCTAACAGATAACCGAGCGCGAAGAATGACGAAAAATTTACCGATTTTGAACCCTATTCCACATCAACAAGGCTTGTACTTTGACACTTCCCTGATCATTTTCCATGTTGTGCGCGTATCATGTGTTTCCACTGCGTTTTCATTTCTAACTCACCTCACTATAGTCGTGTCGGACTAGGGTTGGCATTTTGCATGCGATATTGGTTATGTTTCACGAAAGCTGCAAATGTCGAAACAAGTGAAACATAACCTAATTCGCATACAAACCGTTAATCCTACTGCTGTCTCTCTCCAGTCGTCTCTGATCAACGAGAAACGACAGATCGGGCGAGAGAAACAATGATAAATGGACAAGGTTCGGCTTCCGCAAATGGGGAATTACTTAAATCCGGTAAAAAAAACTACATCATCCCCATAGGCACATCGTCTAACTTCTTGACTTCAAATCCTCAATATGAGATCCATACATGCACTATTGTTCAAGTGTTCAATACATTTACATTGTTCCAGTGCGCCAGTGGCGATAACACGTTTTCAGCTGTCACTAATTTCGTGTTCGTGTTTGCGACAATCTACTGACAATGATGGGCGGTAAACGAGGATTCCATTCGTCTCTATCCTTCGACTAGAAACTAGGGATTCTAAAACGGTAATAAATTGCATATCTCAGTCGTCTAATCTCAATCGAAGCGGTTGTCTCTACGAGGGATAGATAACGGCTCCGAGTGGATTAGACAAATGAGGAATGCACTTTATTTCCGTTTTAGAACCCCTACTGGAGACCTTGAATCGCATGACAAAGTGCATTATTTCTTTTCTAATCCATTTCGAGCGGTTGGCAACAGATAACCGCTCGAAAATGAGTCAGTGAATACACTTCGAGCGTTGATTCGAGATCTCTACCTTCGATTGGTATTTCTTTTGCCTATACGAACAGCTGCACAGAGTGAAAGAATGACAGACAAATCGTTCGGCGTCGAAGATGAATCACTTGTATTGCCACAAAAATCGAATGCCCCAAATCGGCTGCATTGAGTCGTAATAATCGTATGCTACAAATGAATGATTGCAAGGGATCATTTTTTGCAAAGAAAATGCAACTCTTCTCTTAAAATATAACTGCCAAAATGGTTCAAAATCAGTCAATATTTGCAGGTTTTGGAGGATTTAGCACTGTTATTTTCTGTGAGAAAGGCAGACGACTAGGGATCGCAATACGGATCAGTTCATCGAAAGACGCAGTCACGGAATGAGGTATCGTTTTGTAAACAGGTTCATAATGCGATCCCTACTGATGAGAATAAGGCGCAATGCGCAGAGACTGAAACATTGCACTTTTTCTCCAAAATTCCGCTCGTTGCTATCAAATAATCGCTGCTCAGCCGCCTTTCAAACAGTCCAACGAAACGACAGCAACGAGGATTATCGCGGATTTTCGCCACGAAGGTGTCGCCTTAAACCTCCCCAAAAATTTGCCTGAAACGTAATCGGGACGGGTTAGAGGCAGTCATATGAAGTGACTTAGATGCCGGCGAGGATTGGTACTTTGAGCTTACTTCGAAATGCGTGAAAACATTATATTTAGATAGTGAACAACGAGCCAAAGATAGGCGACCGCTCGGAAGGAGGAATGAGATGGTTTATCGCTAATGAAAGTGAAGTCAATACATCTTCGGCCGATTCACTCAGTCTCAATTAGATTTCCCTTATCAATCGTACTTTTCATCTTTGTCGTCATTCTGCATTGGGGAGCTGTTGTCTATGATGAGTTGAGTCACGACCGCTCCCCAATGCGGAATAACCACAAAGATGTAAAGTACGATTGATAAGGGAACTCAAGTCTCAATGCTCAATTTGAATCAATTTCATTTCGACTGAATCTATTTTATTCTCAAATACAAGCTTCCGGATAAAGATAAATTTGCTTTTTCTTGAGCACTTTATTTCACACAATCCATTCTAAAAAGCAGCTCTGAGACCACATAAACATTTTGATCTGATGACCGAATTGATAATTTATGGTTTTCAGTGCCTCTGCACCCACAATTCTATTTGAATGTACTCTTTCCGTTCCTTCTAACGTCTCCCGAATAGCGGTGCTCTTTTCAATTTAGAATTTACCCTGTCCACTCTCTCCAAATCACGATGTCTCTATTCAAAATACTGCTAATACTTCAGATGAGAAAGTGTTCGGAGTGAAGAGACGCAGTCGATTAGAAGGATGGAATGGCCATCTATCAACGCCTCCAAGTGTCTTATCATCTGGGTGAGAAGATACGAGCTGCTTCTCGGGCAGTGGCTTGTCACTAAGGTTTATGGCTCAATTTATGGCGTCTTTTCGTCGTGAGACCGTTATTTGACCATCCTTTTGATTCATTGATCTAGCGATATTAAAAAAGGATATTTGCGCCATAATAGCCTAGTCAATTTTCTCCATAATAGTAAAAGGAAAGATGAGCCAGCGTTGTCGTGACGGCGCAAATGTTCATCTCACCACATTGTTATTGTGGCGGAAATGCCAGAGCTTTCCTTGTTAGCAGGAATAAGGTTTACGACGCACGTAAACTTTACGATATACATATTTATGTTGTGAAGCGATTACACCACTACGTTTGTCGGCGGCCGTTCGCGTTGATCGCATCGTTTACTGGGCGTTTTCAGAAAATGGTGAAGGCAGTAGAGGACGATCAGCCTATCCTCGAGAGAGTCCGGACACGGGTGCAGATCAAGAATCCACTGTTCCGTGAACTTCTCGCAGAGTTCGGATCCACTTTGGCGCTTGTGGTGAGGAGTGGGAAACGGCAGAAAAGGGAAAATAGTAATTGATGGCAAGGTTAACTGTTGGGTGTCACTATCAGAAACACAGTGTACCATTTTCATTTCAAGCAGCCTAACTTCATTCCTAGCAGTCATCTCCAAATTCGCAGAGACGACCGTTAGGAATGAAGTTAGACGGCTTGGAGATCACCGGCTGTCAATAAATACCCGAAAGCTACATCCTACTATTCGTTCATTCAGACCGGTTGTCTATGTCGAATGAGATAGGATGACCACTACGCCAAGCGCACAAAAAGAAAAGTTGCACTTTTGTCCTGACTGCGATAGAAACTCCCTCGTGGTGCGAAGTGGAAAAAGAAAGAAACCGGCAATTGGTAAATAACAGAGACTTTATTAGTTCTTCGGCCTGTCCAACGTCGCGCAGTTCGTCCTGACGAAGGAGACGGTCAATGCATGGGTGCAGGTGAGACCATTTATTCGTTCCACTGAACGACGAATTACGAGTTGAGTGGTTTAGCGTATAATAATTAATTTACAGAAATAAATTCGAGCAAAATATAGAAAAATTATAAATAATAGGTGAGAAACAGGAGTGGCATGGACTTTTGAGCCATTGTTGTCAGCATTGTCACAGCTCATTTGTCCATTTGAATATTGCGGCGCGAATGTACATTGCTCTCCTATCCTTCATCCGGAATGAATAGGTGAACATCGGCTGGGGTTTCGCCATCGCCTTCTGTGCCTACACAGCTGCGAGAACTTCAGGTGAGAAAGAATACACAGATGCATGTATTATTCATGTAAACAAGACTGATATTCCGAACATTACCCCTGATTTCGTGACTGTAAGACGGATACTTTCTCATATTTACACGCTATTTCGTCGCATTAATCGTCTATAGACGTGATTCGTCTTATGTTTCAGCAGCACTATATATAGATCTCATTTCACTTCAGACTACATGAACAATAGTGGGAATATTCCTTGTATCTGTGATGAATTGCCAACATCAGTGGTATTGCGTACCTGCATGCGTGATTTGGAGTAAAAGTTCAAATCTTCTTAGGTGCCCACATGAACCCCGCCATCTCCATGCTCTTCTTCTCCTTCGGACAACTCCCATTGAAGGTGAACATTTGATTGATATTTTAAAATATTTAAAATATTATACGAAATATAACGAATTAAGTTGAATATCCCAATTAAAATAACTCTAGAAACTGCTCCTCTACTCTCTCGTACAGACCGTGGGTGCATTCTTCGGTGCTGCAGCCATGTATCTCTTCTATCTGCGTGAGTTGTACCTCCGAAGAATAACGTCATCAATCTTTTTTTACTATTAATAATGGCGTCTAATGTCAGAAATAAACGTCCATTATCGTTTTAACTTTCGGCCATTTGTTTGTCAACTTTTCCAGTTCATTTTACGAAAACAATAAGTTGGTCCGTATGAACAATTCGTTTCGTCCTTTCGTTACTGTGAACGGTTTACTTTCTTGCGAAAAGGGTTGCTTGTATGCATGAAACAAATTCACTGAAACGAGAAATTTGACCATCTGCGCGAAAACAGTCAAATGGGCGAATTGATGTCACATCAGCCGCAAATTTTAGCGCAAATGCATGTAGTTGCATACATTTTCATTCCATTCCATTCAAATTTCGATTCTTCAGCCCTCTTCGATGCCTACGACGGAGGCAACCGTACCGTGGCTGGTGAACACGGCTCTGGCATGGTATTCTGCTCGTATCCGGGCAAGCACTTGGGCGTGATGGGACCGTACGTCGATCAGGCAAGAATACCGTAATCTTTCCATTTATCGATTGATTTTATTCGGTACCATAATAATTTCAGATCGTCGGCACTGCCGTGCTCGCCTTCCTCGTCTGCATTGTGATCGACCAGAGAAACGAGATTCCCAATGTGAGGCAAGCAATCGATATCACAAAAATCAATCAATATCCACTGTAATCTTTCAGTTCCTGCACCCACTCTTCATCGGATTCGGTGTGATGATGATTGGTACGATGTTCGCTGTCAACCTCGGATATCCGGTGAGAAAAAGGTGTTCCGGCTAGTGAATATAGATGGAATCCCAAAGACTTTGGGCCAAAGTTCATTCCATCTCCCTGTACCCTCCATCTTGCTGCCATCTCTATGCGCGAGGTACGGCCACGAGGACACAGATAGATAGAATGACTTTGGGATTCCATCTGCCTTCACTAGTTCCGGTCTTTTTGAATTCCACAGTTTAGTGAATCTCGCTAATGTTTCAGATCAACCCAGCGAGAGACTTCGCTCCCCGTCTCTTCTCGTCCTTCATTTATGGATCGGACGCCTTCCTGTAAGTTATTGTGAGATTACCGTAGTTCAAATACATGATACCGTATACGGTATTATCGGACAATATTATGATCGAATCTCATTCCAGGCACCCGTATCCCCTCTACTTCCTGGCGCCCATCATTGGCCCTATGATTGGAGCTCCATTGGGTGGTGAGCCTATTGCTTTAAGTTTTCTTCTTTATTTACGATACTGATTTCAATTATGCTTCAGCTCAACAATAAGTATGATATGTTTTCCCTTTTAAATATTCGACAATGGGATTCTTTGAATAATGAAAAAAACAAGGTGCGTGCATTATCAGGTTGCCTTCAAGCAATTCGGTAGAACCCTCAAAGAAACAGCAAAGATCGAAAAAACAAGAGCTCCTTGGACATTGCGCCGTAATGGTGAAATGGGTAGAAGGTGCCATGAGAGTGCAGAGAGTGATGGCGGACCTGTTCATTTCACCATTATGGCGCAAGTGTCCATGGTGCTGTTGTCTTTCACCCACGACAAAATCTTCCAGGTTGGCTGTACCATCTCCTCTTCGGCTTCCACATTCCCGAGAGCACATCCACCGTGTACAGAATCGTGCACAACAACGAGGTCGTCCATCACAGTGCATGATCACCAGACCCTTTGATTGTTTAATTTTACTGAACCTTTTCTCCACCTCCAAGCCAAAAACATAAACCGTGACAAATAAAATATGTTTGAAACATGAAACGTATATTTTTCTGAACTAAGTATAATGTTATTTTCATTAGAATTCTGCACGCCCTTGCCTGAATGTTTTCAATTTTCGGAACATACAAAGCTGCTGAATTCCGCTGCCCGAATGACTGCCCTTCATTCCTCGCACGTCAGCAGCCAGTTAGCCTATTCGATGTACTAGAGAGTGCAGAGGAAAGAAGAAAACGAGAGACTGCAGTGGATGAAGAGAGCAGAGAGAGTCAGACAGTGGCTAGAGAGTGTGGTTGATGAGGAGAGTGGAGGGAATGGAAAGGACTTGGGAATAGAGGAGGGCTAAAGTGAATGGAGGAAGTCGAGGGAGAACAAGGAGGAAGAGGAAAGGGCGAGAGGAGAGGGCAGTCCGCATTCGAAGTCTCTTTCGTTCAGGCTTTTCGTTTTCCAACAGATCCCGAGACTTTTCGGTCATCCCCTCGGTCTTATCATTTATTAAAATAGCTTTTTACGCTGCGGATTTCGCATCCTCGGGTTGAAACTGTCGCTATGACCGTTGAAACTAGTAGCAACGACAGATATTTTTCTCCTGTGCCACTGCACTTTTGCTTCTTGTTTCCGTTGGCAACGGCATTCGTGTTTCTCGTCCATTTTGCTTCCCATCTCTTCCTCTTTTTGGAATTGTTTCTTCAGTCGTAAAGGTGTAAGCCAGATGTTCCGTCTGTTCGCTTGTTCACGTATTCTTGATTTCTTCATTTCTCTATTCTTCCCTTTGTCATTCTGACATCCTCGGGCTGAAGAAGTGATCGAATGTGCGGGATGTTGTCTATCATTCGTCATTGTATTTGACGAAAAATAGACGACAACACCCACAAGAGCACAGACAGAGAAATTTCAAATTTGTATCAGAAGTTTGTCCCTAGATTGAGCTGAATGTCAGTTTCGCCGTGGACATTTGTGCCACAGCGGTGAAATGGACAGAAATGTCATTCGGTTTCACCATTACGGCGCAAATGTAAACGGTGCACTTGCACTTGTGAACTCTCCGTTCCCTTCCTGACAGCTTCCGACTTCCCTCCCTCCCTCTCCCTTTTGGGATTGCGGACGTGCCCTAGTGAAGTCACGTTTCGCCCACGTTTTCGATTTTTCATAAGTTCCATGCTGGCATGTTTATCATTTTGTCTTGTTATCTAGTCTGATGTGAAGGCCAACAATTGTAAACTATTCTCTTTCCCTTTCGGTCAATCTCCATAACAGATGTATACGCATGGTGCGGGCTCTGGTAGAGCCAAAGATTCTCTTTGTCTAGGAGGAGTAACAAATTCTATGACGAATCCTCACGTTCGCTAGTGGACTGTTTGCCATGTTCCCACGGATTTGAGGAAAATGTCTGATGCTCTTTTTTGTGCTATTCTCAATTTTCCCACTGAGTGTTTGCTCATTGAATGCCCAGGCATTTATCTACTTATTTCTGGATATTGGAAAAGAACCACATCTAGATAATTAGTCTTGTTCCGGAACATGGTTCAGAAATACCGCGCGTCTTGTAGGGGAAGATTTTTCATGGCTGTTCCATGAGTTTTATCGCTAACATGGGGCTGTTTGTTTGTATTTCCTCATTCCCACTTCGTCATGGCACAGCATTCGTGCATTTCGAGGATGAGAGACGCATGACGAACGAGGCGAATTTCTCATCCCCCGTCGACCTTTCGAATTTCTCATCCATCCAAAAAGCGTTCACTCCCCTCTGTCTGGAGAAAGAGATGGAGTGGGACAGCTGTGGTTTCTACAGAGGTGGCTGACGAAATCGGTGCCCTATTTCTCATACCCTATTTTAGTGCGCCAGCGTTCTTTCCATATGCTTCACTGGTTCCAGAAATGCGCAACTGCTTGGACAGAGGTGTTGCCGTTCCGCTTCATGGTGATAAATATGTGTAAATACACCATCAGAGGTCCGGAATATACTAATGAAGACCAGGTCCAAAATACGAGGTTTCGTAAAACGCCTGACGAAATTTTCCTTCGAATCTGGAGGCATATTTCGGTCAACTTACGTCATCCAGACGTGGGTGCGGACGGATAAAGGAAGAGAGAGAAGCTGACGAAATGCCCTGTCCTTTTTAGTCCTCTCTCTCAAAACACACGTTCGCTTCTTTGTTTATCTCAAGGATTGGGCATTCAAACGGGCCTTGTTGCCTCCTTGATTTTTGGTATGCTTCGGATAAATTTAAGAACAAAGAGAGATAGCGCGAAAGGAAAGAGCGCCATGAACATTTGCAACACAATGCTGAAATGGAGAGATGAGCCATCGACATTTTCCCATTATGGCGCAAAAGTCCCTGGCGCTCTAGAGAGTGAGGATAGTTGGAGGCTGACGAAATGCCCTCTTGTTGTGCCCCGTCTGTGTCCTCCCCCTCCTCTCGCTCTCCCTAACAACATCTCCCATTTCCCGGTCCATCCGTACTCTGTCTTTTCCATAGCAGTCCTTCTTCTGAGTCACGACTATGGATTGTTCAATGGAAAGTTATTGACAGTCGTCCATTTATAGCCATTTAGCTTCATCATTCATAGCGATCGTCTCTTTCTTCGCGAAGTCAACCGCTAGGAATGAAATTAAACGGATAGAAATGGACGAATGTCAATAATGTTCCATGGGGCGATCAATAGTTACGACAACTGCGTTCCTTTCATTTATCAAATCTGTATACCCCAATCCTTTATTTAGTTCATAATTTTTTGTGAGAAATCTGGCAATTTATTTATGTTTCACGAGCGTTTGAAAAGGAGGGCTATTTGACTCTGCTGATGGGCGTCAGCATCCCTTTGATTAGATAGTAATACGAATAAATAAATACACTCTATAGTTGAACTCAATGGTAACGATCCTGCCGAATTCACTACGCGTCTACGGTAGCGAAAATTCAAAAGCGGACGTCGTCAGAACGAAGGCCTAAAAGTCCAAGAAAACAACTTCTCTAGGATCTCCCCAGTGACCTCACGGAGTTATTTGAGGATCGAAAAATATTTGTGGCTTCTGACCTGTGTTGATCTCTAGGTACATCGCTCTTTAGCACTCTCAGGCTCATCCTCATGTTTTTATAGGCCAACAATATTCTTCGCTCACGTATCGGATCTTCGAATTGTGGCATTACAAAATGCGCTCACTATCCATCGTCAGATTCGATTTATAAAATCCACTGTAAACAGTTTTCTTATCCATCATTTTAAAACTCCTCACAAGTATTAAAATGCAGGATGACAGTGTGGCTCCTAACTGTAAAGAGCGAAGTCACGGCATCATTTTTCTATATTTCATCAGAAATCGTCATCGCTTTGAATCTATAACGGCATCACTCTTGCATACGTATTTGCACTAAAGATCCATTTCAATTTCCCCTTCATTCTTTCTTTCGATGATTCTGTGCACCAACAATCACAAAACATCAAGAATAAATGTTCATCAGATTTCATTGTTGACAAAAATATATGTACTCTTGTTAGACTGTATTTTAATCCCAAAGTCTGTTTCCTGCGTTCTGGCTTCTCGCAAAATTAGCCTCATTTGCATTCGTGTGGTCAAGATGTTATATTTCTTTTGTGTCTACGTTCATAAGCTCAATCTTTTCCAGATCACTCAACAAATCGTGTTAGCCGTACCTCCATATCTCAACAAATTCCTCGTTTGTTTGAATTTCTCACGTGGTAATTTCCTAATCGTTTGTTTTGTGCAACATAGAACACCAATTTTCAATTCCTTAAGTTCAAACATAATTAGAAACATAATCCTTTTCCTTGAGCTTTCTGAATTTTGTTGCCAACTTTCTTGTTTCAGTGCTCATTCCTAACATGCAATTTGCTGCGAATACAATCCGCTTTAGTTGGCAGCATCCGCGGATTGCAAAGCATACTATTCATGCCATCTGTGCCTCACAATTCCTATGAATGTCATTCAAACGTCCATGCAGTGAAAGAAAACGGCTAACATTTGTCCAGCCATCTATCCCCTTATAATTGCATTTGTTCAAAAACAAATTCTCACGAACCTCCTAAAAACGCCGAGCGAGGTTGATTTTCTATGTGAAGAGCTTCCTGGTTCATCTTCCCTTTAGTACACTCGATATGATTCCCCAGATGCGGGACTCGTTGTCCTCTGTCTCTCTGACATCAGAATCCTTCCCTCTTCCTTCCCTCATCCCCCGTCCCCTTCCACATAGCACGTTGACTGCTTCTCAGAATCCACGATAAAGAACACAAGTATGACTTTATGCCTCTTTTTCTTTTCTGTCCTCCATTTTTGAGAGAAAACACAGCAAGGTAGAAAGAGCTAGGGAACACATCTCGGAATTTCCAATCTCCTCAATCTCTTTCGAGTCTAGGAATTGAGAGACGACCGATCCGATGAGATTGAGGAGGTTAGAGACCGGAGTGTGCATGATAACCGCAGCGAGTCTGGCATTACGCTCTTTATCGTTTTCGGATGCTCCCTCCGTATCCATTTCTCCTCCCGTCCCAAACGCGTTGTGATGCACTCAGTGGAACTCTCGGAGGGACACATGTCACGAATATGCTGAAGTCCATGCATGAGAGGAACTTTCATGCGAGAAGATTCCTCTCATACTGAATTTAGCTTTTTTTAGTGAGTAGATTCCTCTCATACTGCTTGGATGCTTCTCAGAATCCGCTAGCCTTTGACTCTTGTACGATCAACCTAGATACAACAATGAAATTACGTCCCCCTTCCCTAAACGATCTTGCGTAGACCTCTCCGAGGAGAGTCTTCTCTTACAATTATAATCATTTTCACGTTGATAATCTCCACAAATGCCATCCCATCCAATGTATAAATTTAATTTTTTGCTTGATTTTCTAGGATAAAATTGAGATCAAGAATTTCGATTTTCGACCCTGATTGTTGTTTATGTTTTTTTTTCTATCAATTGCAATAGGTACGTATCCTGCGATGACTGAACTTCACACGAGCTCCCAACTATTTCTATTTGATACGTTGCATATTCGCCTTATTTTCGCCGAAATATTCCCAGTTCACGAAGGTCAAGTACTACTCTGGGGTTTATCCTTCTGAGGATATCGAGTTCCCGCTATCCATTCCTAATCCCCCGCTGCATCGGGTGAAAGCCAGCCATGGACATTTGCGCCACCGATTTTGCTGTTTTCATAGCGAAAGTGCCCATTTTCATCATTATGGCGAAAATGTCAGTTGCGCTCTCGTGTTTCACCCGCTGTGTCAGCTTGCCTAATGTACATTTATAATTTTAGTGGGAATTATCGATATCTTCGCTAAGCTCTTAAGAACAGTTGTTCATGAGTTCGAGAGCCGGCTGCTCAGAAAATATAAGGGAGGTCAGAAGTCTAACCCGCGAAACCCTCGATCAGAAATGCTGTTGGTAGTTGATTACAATTTTTGCATATGTTTCAACGCCACCATATATTTGAAGATATACCTTCTGTGAAGCTTAAAACATCATATAGTCAACCCTGTGGATCCAATCCATCGAAACTCTCTATTAGAAGCCCCGGATAGTCGTTTATTGAGCTTCGCACGTACTAATTTGCACGCAAACGGTCGAAGCGCACAGAGAAATATTGGCGGTGACGCTAATCGGCTTGGAGCCTCACAAGAAACCTTATCATCGTCTTCCTTCATTCCTTCCTTCGTTTCCTCCTTCCTTCTCCCCTTTTCGTCAGCCAAGGTGCAGTGTAACAAGTGTTCACTTATAATTTTCTGGTTAGTCCCACCACCTACGTGCATCCAGGACATTAGCATTTTTTAGTCATAACATTTCCGGCTTTCATCGAACTTTGAAGACCGCATACCGCAAATTCTTAAATACCTATGTGACGGATATGCTGAATTAAATTGGTCACACTTCACTGTTCACTTCTCATGCCTCCACAGATCAAAGGGGGCAGAAGAAGGGGGGAACTTGTCAGTCTCTCCCTCTTCTCTTTCCCCTTTGTTCGTTCTTTGAAGGGCCTGAACGTGGGAGAGGCGCCTCCGTTGCCTCTATCCATCTTACAAAGGCTGCTGGATATAAGTTGGACGTGCTTATCCTTGCATTCATCCAAACTTTGTCCCACTCAAAAAATAGACCAAGTAGCCTTATCGTTAGCCGACTTCCAAATCGGCAAATTTGTCGTCGTTCTACTCCAGACCGCGCTCAAGTCACCCTCTGCTAGAAACCGCTCTGCGGAGAAGAATGACGACAAGTTTTCCGGTTTCGAATCCCTAGACCTTAGGGTTCTATTGATACGGTCAGCGGGAACTCTTATCATGTCGGACACCACTGATAGTTGGTCATAAAGGGTTCCCGCACTCTACTCAGGAACTTCGTTCACTTCCTTTCCGTTCCGATCCGTTATACTAGCTTCTGGCATTCGGGAATGGAGGACTTCCTAGTTGCCTGTTCACTCATTCCGATCGTTATTCTATGATTAGCGAGAGCGAATAAGGGCTGACCACGTTATTAGTTATGTTTCACGGATACTATTTATTATTTGAAGATATGCCCTCTGTGAAGCATATCTTATAACGTAGTCAAACTGCCAACCATAATGCGCGGAGACAGTTCTATCCATTTCATCGAAAGTCTAGGTACACTCTCAAAGATTTACGAGGGTTACACTGCCCCCTGTCACTTTAGATTAATGGAGCGTGCCAGTTTAGTGTTCTCTAAGGAGCGCATTTCGGAAATTCTAACGGCCGCCCCCGCCGGAGGGCCCGGGGGGGGGGGGGGGGCGAGGGGGGGGGCGGCGGGGGGGGGGGGTGTGAGGCGGGGGGCGGTGGCGGCTGTCGGG